>VZUI01058492.1:240639-263306 GCA_013401135.1 Cettia cetti
AAAAAAAAAAAAAAAAAAAAAAAAAAAAAAAGAGAACAAGAGTCGGAGCAGACTGCTTTCTCACGACTGGACACAGCATGAGCCTCTGAATGAAAACCCAGTTTGTGATGGACACCGGCTTGCTGTATAGCCTAAATATGTTTCATATTCAAAGCAGGCCAGGATTCCATTCTGTTCACTGATAACTGTGGGAAAATGCTTCCAAAAGTAAGCAAAGCTGGGCAAGCCAAGACATGCACCCAAACTTCCATGCAGAAGCTCCATTGGCCTGAATCTTTTTTGGTTAATATTTCATGAAAAGCTATATGTTAGTTGTTTCTATTCTAGACCAAGTCTGACAACTTGAAAGAAACTCTGAAAATCAAATAAACCAAAATGCAACTTGATCATCTAGCACTGCTTAAAACAGATTTAAGTCCTTGCACAAGTCAGTGGTAAAAAAAAAAAGAACCAAAACAAACAAACAAAACCAGAATAGAACTCCCGAGCCATATTACAGATGCAGATTGCACTATCTTGGGTGCTTCCTCAGTGGTTTAATTACCAACATTAAGCAGCACAAGCTCAACATGTTACTGCAAGCTTGACAAAAAATATTATGATATAGAGAATGAATTATGGCAACTAGCACTACTTCCAATAAAGTTAAGGATGTTTTCCTTTTGGCCTTGCATAATTGTTTTGGAAGATATTTTGTCTAAACTCATAGCAACAGTTCCCTGCTGGTTCTCAGGACTGTTTACCAACACACCTAGCCCTTAAGGAAAGGAAAGGCTGAATCCTAGCTGTGAGTGCTACTGTTGCTAGATACTTGTGTGACCACTTTTCATTACCACACAGGAGTTTGTTTAAAAGAGAGGAGATGCTTCAGCTGAACTGGATGGAAACAAAATGCAGAGGGAACAGACCTACCCCAGCAACTCCCTTGTTTCTAACTGTCCCCTCTCATCTCATCTGAATATTTTACGTGAAGAGTCCCTGTCCTGAAAAGGGAAGATACAAAGAATGGCATTTGATCGCTTGGCTCTGTCCCTCTCAGCATAGGGCAAAGAGCAAAAAACCCCAAGACTCCATGTTCCAACTGGGACACTTTTAAACAAAAGTCATACAGACACCCAGAGCCTCACACCAGTAGCAAACCCCCTTTCAACAATCCAACTATTACATACCTCTAGCTATTCGCTCAGCTCCCCCCTAAAAAAAAACCAACCCAGTTCTGTGCAAAGCTGCACTGCTGAGATTTTTTAGAAGTGCATATCATCCCCACTCTATAGATCAAGGATTCAGATATCTCAGGAATGACTGCTTACAGTGTGGAGGTTTAAGTTTTCCCATGCCCATAGATGACCTCTGCCCATCTTTGAATAAATATATATATCCAGACACAAGAATTCCACATCATGCACCTTCTTCCATCAAAGCGATGTCCTAGGCAACAAGGCAGCGGTGAACTTTCCAGAGTCACACCCAATTAGCCACTGTAAACCTGAGCTTGACCAGAAGGCAGGGATTCTGGCTCGAGAGGAAAGGCAGCTTGAAAGCAACAGCAAGTCCCTAAACTTTGCAGATCAGCCCAGGGGATTAAAAGGCAGCATGGCCAAATTTAAGCAAAACTTCTGTGAGTTAAGCTAGCCGAGGATGGAAATGGTCAAGCTCATACTCCAAGAAACAAAGCAAGTGTCAGTGTGCAAGAGCTGTTTTCCTCAATGACAAGACATTGTCTTGATCCATTGATAGTACAGCCCAAGAGACTGTGAAGACCCAAAACCCATCAGAAATTGTCCCTTTTAAGGATCTCAAAGGGCAATGCAACCTCCTTTCTGGTTGTTTAAATGAATCCTGGCAGCTGCAGACAAACAGAGGTTTAAAGCTCTCTGCTTGATTACCTTCTTCCCTCCCTTCATCCAGACATCCACCCAAAAGAGGTGCTTTTGTACTTTGGCTTCCAAAGGCACTCTGCAAGTCAGTAGGCCAAACATCCGGCTCCTTGGCTGAAGCACCGCCTCAGTTTTCAAAGGGCTCGCCCAACTCCTTTCCCTCCTACCCCTGTGGTTAAAGCATGCAAGAGCTTTGCTGAGCATGTGAAACCATGACTAGACAAATGCAGTGGGAAGTTTTGCATTCAGTGTGCTGCTCCTCCTCTGCCAAACAAGGAGAGCAGGTTAAGCCCAGCAACCTTCTCGTCACGCTCTGCACAGCTGTGAGGACCAGCTTGAGAACGGTGCCTGCACACACCCTGGCTGCGTGCAGGGAGGATGCTGAGGACACTGGCACAGCAGGCCACAGCTCATTGCCAAGGGCTCCAGATGTGAGATATTGAAGAGGGAAACTGAGGCATGTCTCAGAGGGTCAGGGAGGAGGGCATCTCTGAGCAAGGTTAAAGCAAGCCACAAAGCCACTTCCTCTGAACATCACCAGCACTGTCACTCGGGTACCCTGTCACTCCACGGTGACGCTGTACAGATGCATCACAACATTGTGCCGTGGTCGGTCGACTTTGATGACTGAATATCCTTCAAAGGAGTTAAAGGCAACTGGTTCCTTTAACATGTGAGCATACTCTGGAAAAGGTGGAAGAGCACCTAACCCTCTTAACCTCTTGTGAAATGGAACATCATCAGGAAGCTCTTCTTTGGGACACCCTACAGAGCTGTTCCTCCCTCAGCCCCATGTATACAAACACAGCACAACAAGCCGTGGCACTCTCACGCCTCAGAGCCTATGGCCAAGAGCTCGCTGAACCTGGAGCAGGCAGCCCAGCCAGGAGCCTCATCAGAATATGCCCACATGAAAACACAGCACGCTGCTCCTTTAGGCTTCATTCTGAGTAGTTCTTTGTTGCTCTAAGTGCCAGTAAACTCTGCACTGCCACAGAGAGGAGACGTGAAAACGAATTTAACCATATTAGCAGCCTCCAGGAGACACTTGCCCCCCATTCTGCCTTGGCACAGGGGAGGCAGTAGTTGAAGTCAAGACCTTCTCTGCACTAGGCCACCCTCCTGCCAATGACGAAGGACACAAAAGTACCGCTATCCAAACTATGCATACGCTTAAGCATCCAGTAAACCAGGCTGATCTCTGATCTGGCAAGCCTGCTGGAATAATGAGTATCCTGTGAATACATAATGTGCTGAAGTTGCCATTGTGTGAAGTAAGTCCATGGTTTGTCTGGGAGCCGAGCAATGCTGAGTCTACTGCTGCTTCCTGTTGCTTGTCCTGTATTAGCATTATTTTTGGATAGGGCCCATTATGTTCTGTAATCCTCACTGCAGTCAGTATGGCCACACTATTGTTCTTGGTTAATATTAGCAGTCAATGCCTCTGTCTGGGTGGCTGGACTACAATGTATTCCAATCATAAAACTAGCATGCATTAACGGGACAATGTACTGGGCACAGCGGGGAGACTTGGGGTCTTCCCTCCTCCCCTTCTTTAAAAAAAAAAAAAAAGGTAAAAAAAGGTATAGTAGCTTCTTTTTTTTCCCCCCTCTCTTTTTAAACTAATGACTTTAAGTGATCTCAGCTACCAGGGTGCTTCATACAACAGCAGCATTTTAATCAGCACCTTATCTAGTTACGGAGTTATTTTCTCACGGAGCCCCACTTGTCAAAGAGCAGCAGATAGGCCAAAATGTCAATGGTTGCTTTCAACCTTCCCCAACAAGGCGATTACCTGCCCTTATCAGTCCCCCTACCTGTTTAAAGCATCCCACTGATAATTAAATGCACCAGTTACAAAAGGGTGGCAAGGTTAATAGACAGAATACCTAGTAGCCAGCCAAGCAAAACAGTCAGGTTCACATGGAGCAAGCCTGAACAAGAAGCCTTTCTACTTATTTACCTAAGTGCCTAAGAACTGGGTTGAGCTGGTAAAGGACTCTGGAGGTTTGACTATTTACAAACCACTTTAACCACTTCTATCCACTTTTCTGCAGTTTCTTCTGAACGCTACAAGAATAATGAGTGTAATTTATGTTGCAGAATAGCGACCACAGAACCATGAGCTCCACAGACTAACAAGAAACAAATGCAACAGCTTCTAGTTTTGACATCTTTCTCTGTGTTAAGGGATTACCAGGTAAATTATTAGAACTGAGTCAATTAACATATAAAAACTTCTGGTCATCAAGAGAAATTCAGAGGCAAGCTTAGTTTCAGTTTTCAAAACCAATCCTGTCATTGGTGTTATCTACAGAACTACTTCTCCTTATCTATAGAGAAGTACTTTTAAGAACTGTAGCTTAAGGCTTTTGCTTTTCAGGGCATCACAACTCCATTAGGAGCAAAGTTGGAATAAACAGCTCAGCCCCAAGTTCACCAGCTTTAGAACCAGTTGACTTCTCCAGCCTCTAGCCCACCGGGAAGCAATGTTTCCTTGAGTGAACTACAACTTTTAGCATAAAGCATCAATTTTATGCAATTCATTTTCAGCCATGCTGACTTCCAGCTGCATAAACAAGCTGACAGTGCTGGATGTGTGTAGCCTGAGAAAGTTTAGGAATAAGCTTCACTGTCAGGCCCAATCCAGCTGCCACTGAAGTTAAACTGGAGCAGGGCTTTATCTTAACAAGAACAAAAAATTTAGGAGCAGACAAGATGAGGATTTATTTTTAGACATATTATGTTAATATAGTCAAATGGATATACCATGAAGATGAAGCTCTGAACTGGCTGAAACATAAAAAACCTCTTTAAACATGTAAAAAGTCCAAAACCTCTGAATGGCTGCATCACTTTTCTCCAGTCCTGGGAAAAAACTAGCCTTGTAATGCTAATTATGCTTCAGATGTCACTTAATACTCCCAGCTCCGTTTTGAATAGTAATCCTAGGCAAAACATTACACTTTGAGTGCTAAGATTTATTCTTACATTATTAATTCAACAATAAATGAAAGAGTATGGATTTGATTAATATGCACTTTGTTATTAGAAAAATTTCTTCTGATCTGCCCATGTTCCAAGATGACTTCTCATACATTGTTCAAGAAAAGCTTGAACAATACCTAGCATTTGCTTCTATAAGTTTTCAAGAATTTAACTGGAGGGAGAGAAAATCAAAAGCCAAATTTTAGTCTGATGACTGTGACATACTGCGCTTAAAATTAAAAAAAAAAAAAAAAAAAGGAAAATAATGTAGAGATATTTTTTCTCAGATTCAAAAGGCTGTTACTTTAATATCAGCTGCAGATTAGTATTTTGGATACCACTTGTGTCAAGAGGGAGGGAAAAAGTTCACAAAGCTTAAGAAAACACTGAAGTTTTTTTAGTATATCTCTCTAACCACAGAAAACAATGCCTACCCAGAAAACATATTTCAGATCTTCAGGAACCAAGACCACTAAGATTTGTTATGAAAAGAGGGCTTATTTTTTTTTAGGCTGACTATTTTTAAGGTTGAAATAAGATGTTCAAAACTCTTTTTAATTGTATTTTATGCTAAACTCACTGAGATGCTGGAGGGTTTTTTTCCACCTCAGTAGTTTCCTGGTGTGTTGGTACAATTCGCTCCAATATTAAATAATTACAAGGAGCATAATTTCGGGATAAACAAGCTGTTTGAAATTGGAGCTCTGCATACCAAAGGAATTGCCAAGTCTGACCTTCTTACTCAGTCTCACCAAACCCCCAAAAGATCTTTCTTTACATAAAAGCAAAGTTTAGTGTTAAGTTTTGCTTAGTTAATTGATGCTCAGCTCCCTCAAGGTACAGCACACATCACACTTGGGGTTCTTTAAGAAAGGCCAGAGGTTTGATTCGTGTGAGAGAAGAGCATGTGTCTGCCTTGGAACAAAACTTGTTCAGACAGACTTTGACAAGTGGAACATGGAAATGCTTTTGTTCCATACTTTTTTATATGGCTTCATAAAGCCAAGCTTGCCTGTCAAGAAAGTCAGTGAAGTCTCAAAATTAATGTAAGAAGCAAGCCTAGGTGCATTTTATTTTTTTTAATCATCATCACTATTGTTTCAATGCATTGAAGAATTACCAGCTACTGCAGGGGCAGCTTTCTGATCCACTCCAGTTCCTTTAGGCTGGTTTGCTGCCCTGTTTCCTAGCAACTTACTCAAACCTCCCATCACTTAAATTAATTTATGGCCCACCGTCTCCACACCCATTACTCACAGGGGTAGGTATCAAAACTGACAAGAGCAAGCCCTGTAAGTTATTAATAAGCCTGACACTTCAAATCTACATTACAACTGGAAGCTCCCTCTAACAAGACTTTTAAAGCACCCCATTCTCTCTCCTTCCTCTCCTGCATGATGAATAAAGGCCTCTAATGCAATACAACTATTTTTCACAAATGGCATAAGGGGGCAGCTTGACATGGGAAGAGGCTTTTTTCTTTTTCTTTTTTAAGTAGTCAAGGCAACAAGACTTCTGAATGTTACTGACTCAAGCTGGAACATCCAAGAAAAGCCTCCCTCAGAGAGCAGAACACAGTTCAGAGAAGGGCATGAATTTTCAAGTGCAATATGAGTAACATTTTGGTCTAGCTCTTATTACCTCTACTGTAATTTTGAGCTGAATGTATTCAAAGATACCTCTCATGATCAGCCACATGAGTAAATGCAATGCTAATCTCAAGCTCTTACTGAAGTCAACAGCATTCAGCCACCTAAAGAGTTTTTTAAGTTCTGAAACTTCAGCATCAGATTAGAGCTGACTAAATTAAGTTTACTGCTTTATCCGTAAAGCTTTGAAAATGCCTGAAATGATTTGTGTACACAATTTTAGTACAAATAAGAGCTTTGCCACATTAGATATTCTTTTGTTCAAATGCCATTTGGAAGTCACAATGGCCAGCATAAAAGCTGTGTCCTTCCCAGCTAAAGCTGGGAAGCAGGCTTGATAATTGCACACAGATTATCATCAGAGTCTCAAAAAGTGCATTTCTGTCTGGGAAAATGCAAGAGATTATTCCAAAATTCCAGGCTTATGAACCAAGTGTCTCAAGTTGTTGAGTTTTACCCATTTCAAAGGCTGCACTGGAGTTTTGCTGCTGCTGCTCCAGGATTCCAGTGCTGAATGAGATTCAGCAGGACAATAGAAGCATTTCTTTTACTAAGATGCAGGCATGCTTAAGAGACTTCTCCCAAGGTCCCCTACCCCCCAAACCCACCCTCTACACACAGACTTCCCAACCCTATGAAGAGAGAGGCTGTTAGAAGGAAAATGTTTCATTTTCACACCATTTTTATATGCATAAATATAGATTCAAGGCACTCAGAGTACTGGGAGCTAGTTTAAAAAAAATCCTTGATGTACCTGACTTCTCTGACAAAAGTCAAAATCTGCAACACAAGCACTACAGCCATTGGCAGAGCTTCAAATACCTCAGATTTTTACAAAGCCCTTTATCCCTTTGATGGCATATTTGATAACAGTTTTATCTCATTTCATGTTAGAGAAGAAAAAAAAAAAAGAGAAAGAAAAGAGAAAGAAATAAAGGACGGACTTGTACTTCCAACAGAGAATACTTTTGTTAACTCTGCTATTGTACTTAGTAATACTATCTCCTTAAAAACGGAGACTTAATTTCTCCCTTGTGCCTCTTCAGCCCTCGATATTCCCGAAGTCCCAACTGACAGAGGAGGCAGGTAGGAGGCAGCACAGGACACTTCACGAACACATGGCTGCCTGCAGCACTTGGCGGCAGGACTACAAAGTGGGTGTCTACACCACAACTGCAGAAGGAATGCTTTTGGGGCGGGCTTTCCGCCCCCCAGAAGAAGTCCAGGCCCTCCCAGCAACCAGTCCTTATCTGACTATGAAGGGCCAAGCTTTGGAGAGTCTAGGCATGCTTCCACCTTGCCAGCAGCGATAGTGGCAGAGGATAGGAAATGAGATTCACCCCTCCCCTGCGTGCACATTCAGGGCCCTCCTCCCCTCCCAAAAATGACCTTAGGCATCTAGGTTAGGATGACTGGATTTACAAAACTGCTGAGCATCAACATACCCCCAAGGCAGTTGGTAGGAAATTGTCTGCTCAGCGCCTTTGGAGAAGGGGTGTGGGGGGGACAGTTTTGTTTCCTAGGTGATCTCAAAATACAAGTTTTAGGAGGAGAAATTTGGGAGCTTTCAGCGTTCGTACCACAGCATCCCAGAGAGGCACCTCAAAAGCCAGACAGGAGCCCCCCAGACCAGCCACCCCCAGCTTTTGCTCGCAGCACAGCCAGGCACAAAAAGCGTGCACCTCCTGCCATCCCAGGCCACTGCACTCCTCCATGTCCACAGATCCTGTGGCCCTGGAGCCTGCCTCTGTGGGACTGTCCTCACTTTCTGTGCAGGGAGCTGAGGGCTCCTCTGCAGAGCTGACCAGCAAAGCTTCAACCCTCCTGAGCAGCCCAGAAGAAACAAGCAGCAGTGATGTCTGAATATTTTTTCCACAGCCAACAGTAAAGCAGGATCACTGATGAAGGAAGGGGTCACTCCATCTCTCTGCTCTACAGGGCTGACCAGTATTTACTAGAGTGGACAACGCTGGAAAAGTGCCTGGCAAAAAGCCCCACCTCCTTGAGCCACCGAGTTTTGAACACAACTAGAGGGAAGCCAGAATCTTTGGACAGCAGAGGCGAGTAGCCAGGAAAAGGTGCGCTGTGGGGAGGAGCGAGTGAAGCGCACCAAAAGCTAAAGCCAGGCTTTTCTCAGTCTTTAGCTTCTGGAGTCCACAAGCACCTCCAAACACAGTCAGCTTCCCAGAGAAGCTGGCAACTACTTCACCAAGAACTGCAACAGCAGCTCCCATCCACACCAAGCAGTGCAGTGAGGTTTCCCCTTGGGAGAAGCAGGAAGCCTTCCCAAACACGCTCCGGGGAATGAGGCCAGCTATGACACACACTTTTCACACGGGATCCCTCTGCAGCCCCTAACCCACTGCTCTTCTGGCTGAAGCCCAAGACTTCACTGGTTAAGAAAAAAAAAAAAAGGAAAAAAAAATGAACTTCTGACCTTCTAAGTCTCAAGAGACTTATTCATGCTGTAAAGTGCAGAGATACTGGGTTGCTTCCCTGACCCATTTAGATCCCCCTCACTGCACATCTGACTTTCAAATTTAACAGGCTGTGCATTGTGAGCCCCAGGGAACAAAAACAAAAACACCACTACATTTTACTCATTTCTGTGCTGCGGATTCCCGACGCTCTTGCCAAGATGCCTGCTCCCTCCCAAATCCTGATCCCTCTTCCCCTGGCACAAGAAGTTAGAGTTCAACTCACTAAGGACATCTCAAGCACCATCCAACACACCCAGAGCCAGAGCAGCTCAAGCAACTCACCGGCCAGGCGAAGCTGAAAGGGATAACGATCCGGTTCTTTTCATTATTCCGGTTGTACTTTAAATTGAAGGTATTTCCTCCGATGACAGGAGTGGATTTGGATCCGAAGCTGCAAGGACCGCCAGCAGTGACCCGCGATTGATACTCCTTCAGGCAAACTTTAAAATAGGTGTCACACTCGTCTCTGGTGCATTTTTTATCTCCTGGGTTTCGGGTGCCATCGCAGCAATTTCCATTTTGCAGTTCACCATTCACATTTTGCATGGATAAGATCTCCAACTCGAACTGTCCCGACGCTAAAGTCACCTGTTAATCCCAAGAAAGAACCGAAGGGGAAAAAAAAACCAAAAACAACCAAAACAAAACAAAGAAAAAAAAATAAAAAAGGAAAGAAACAAGAGACAGAGAGTTACCTAACTTTTTTCCCCAAACACAGTCGACATGCATAATATTAAAAATCAAACAAAGCAAACTATTCCAAGCTTTTTCCTATCAGACATCCATGAGAAGGGCTCATAAATCAGCCCAACTAAATAAAGCCATTAATTCCAAAGAACAACTTCAAGTGCCAGCTCCCTAAAAACAGCGTGAGGAAGGCTTCCAAACGGTCAGGAAATAAAACTAAACCCAAGCAAGAGTGCATACGCAAGAGGCAAACCCTGCAAAACGATACAGCTAATAATGTGCTGCCTGGAAAAGCACCCAACCACCCCTCTGCCTCCTCCGGGGTGCAGCTGAGCCGAGGAAAGCTGGAGCTGCCCAGCTGAGACTCAGACCCCGCTGATTAATCACCCCAGCAGTGCTGCTGGTAAGCTTATTTAAAAAACACAACAAAACAAGTATTAAAAAAAAGGAAAAGGAAAAAAAAAAAGTGATTTCAGGGGGAAAATAACCGCAGTTTGCAGTAACCCCATTTCTTGTTCCCAGGAATTAAGCCTTGCTGCAAGGAGCACTCCCGCGTTTGCCATCTCCACAGAGAAGTTAGGGGCAGCAGCTCCACTCCGGCCGGAGGAGCCGTGCAGAAGCGGCCGTCCGGGATCTTCCAAACCCATGTCCCGCAAGCTCTAGAGACAGCGCCAAACCGGCCGGAGCGGCCGCGTCCCCCGCGCCGTGCCCAGGTACGTACCTCGGCCCGCAGCGCCAGGAGCAGGGTGAGGATGGAGCACGCCGCCGCGGCTGCCCGCCGGGGCGCACGCATGCCGCCGCCGCACTGCCCGCCCGCCCGCCTGCAGGGCCGCCGCCGCCGCCGCTCGCTCCGGGTCGGGACGGGACGGGGAGGGCCAGGAGGGAGGAGGAGGAGGAGGAGGAGGAGGAGAAGAAGAAGAAGGAGGAGGAGGAGGAGGAGGAGGAGGAGGAGGAGGAGGAGGAGGCGCCGCCGCCGCTGTTGCCGCTGCTGCCGCCGCCGCCGCCGCCCCGCTCTAATATACCGCGGCGCACCCGCGCCGGACAACGCCGCTTTTCAAGCGCTTTCAATAGCGCCCCGCTCTTCAATGCAAAGCAGCCCGGCCTCCTTTTATCCGCCTTATTCTCTCGCCTCCCCTCTTTTCTTTCCCTTTTCTCTCTCTCCTTTTTTTTTTTTTTTGTTTTATTATGGCGATTATTATCCCAGTCCTTTTATTTCTTGCGGCGGAGCCCCTCGCCCCCCCGAGACGCACACACGCACACACACTCACTCACTCACTCACACACACGCACATGCAGCACACGCACCGCCCCGCAGCCGCCCGCCTGTCTGGGAGCGCCGCCGCCGCTCCGCTTCATCTAGCCCAGGGCGGCAGGCGCATGCGCCCATCCATATGCATGAGGGGGACAGCAGGAGGAGGGAGTAGAGGAGGGGAATGGCACGGGCTGGGGAGGGCAGGTACCGGCGGGAACAGGCGACGGCGGCGGGGCTGGAGCGAGCTGTGGGTCGGTGGGGCCTCCGCCTGAGGGAGGCGGCGCGCCCCGGCCGCCCCGAGGGTCTGTGCCTCGGTCCGTGCCTCCGCAGGTGCTGCCAGCGCTACCTGGAGCAGGACGAGCCGTGCTCAGGCGGCCCCGGCGCTCCCTCCGAGGCTCCCGCGCTCCCTCAGCGGCGCTCCTGGCTGAGGGCTTTTCCCGCCCCGCCGCTCGCTGAGGGGACGCGTGGGTCCTGCTCGCTCGGGAGCCGCAGCCTGTTCCTCGTCCCCTCCTCGGCTCTGGTGGAAGGAAGAACGAAACCTTCTGAGGGACACTCTGCAGTGTGAAACCTTTCCCCTGCCACTGGCCGGCGGCCGCCGCCCGCCTTTCCCGCCCCTCGGTGCCTGAGGCGGGACGGGGTGGGGGCGCTGCCGGGAGCGGGCCGGCGCGGCCGGAGGGGACGGCAGGCACGGCCGGCCCGGGACTCTCAGGTAGCCCCGGCCAGCGGCTGTCCTGAGGGAAGCGGGGTGGCAGTCGCCGCCGTGCGACTCGGTGTGCCCGCCTCAAGATGAGGTCGCGCCGCCGAGAGCCTCCCGCGCTTCAAGTGGGAGGAAAGATAGCTGATCGGCCCCGGTATCACAGTGCTGGCAGAGTGCCGAGACCATCACGGACCCTCTCCTCGCGCTGCAGACGCTCATCCCAGTTTTCAAGTGGGTGCTGGGTTCTTCTGCCACACATTCTTTCAGGAGCAAGGTCCAGAGCCACACAGCCACACAGGTGATTACTTAAGGTACTGCCTGCCACAGGTTATTGAGAAGCCCAAAAGTTTGCACAGTAGCAAAAAGAGTTCAGACTGGTTCCCAGAGGAAGAGCCACACATCAAAGGGCATTGAACAAAAAAAAGAAAACCCAAAAAAACCCCACCCCGAACTTGTCTCTTTTGGGAAGTCCCTGGACTGTGGGTCTAGAAGTTGGGTGACTGTGCTGGGAACTTGCTGCATCACTGTCCCTTTCTTCCTGAGGCGCTGGCGACAGGAACCTGGCCTACATGACATTTGGTCTGACCCAGAACTGCTATTCTTATGTCTTGATCTATTCCTCCCTGATCTAAGACAGTAGATGTGTGAATGTCTATTTTATACACCAGAGTCAGTGGTACAGAGGAAAACAAGATTTCTGACCTAATTTTATATCCTTTGTTTTCATTTCCTATGGCAAAAGCAAAGTGCGTGCCTGTTCTTGGCTGTGGTGAGGTCTGTCCCGTTCCAGAGTGCCCCAGGCTGGAAAGCTGGTGGTATTTGTGCCCCTCACCTTAGAACTGTGCTCAGACTTTCACCAGACTCCTGCAGATCCTGTTCCCATTTGTGAGTTCATGACTTAGATTACACGCTGGTGATTTTGGCACACCTGTGAGGTGCAGAGTTGCCGCATACTCCTTCCAGCCTTGCTCAGCCCCCAGGTTCCAGCAGTGTTGGTTGTACTTCATTGGATTCATTGACTTTTCAAAGGCTGGTAAACCGTCATGGTGTTTAATCTGCGACATGGCTGCAGTTTGGTGATACCAGTGCCTCTCTTCTTTTTTTTTCTAGTGGGTGTTGGTTAGCTTCCACAGCCTGGTTAAATGTTACTCATTCCCAAGTGCCACACATCTGCTCCCCTGGGCCTTTAAATACCCTGCTGCTGCTGGTATGCTCCATACCTTTAGGGCAGGTCTGGAGTTGGCCTTTCTGTAAAAGGTTACTCCACCTGTTTGACTCCAATGCTTAGGAAATCCAGAGTTCTCTTTCCCACAGTGCTTGTGACTCAGCAGTGTAGCTGCCCTCAAACAGAATTACTTGTCCAACAACTTAAAATGCTTTGCAAGCATTAATGAATTAAGTCTCTCAGTGTCTTGGGATGGAGAGTATTAGTGATAGGTAAAGCAAGGCAGAGCATGAATCATGTGCAGAAGCACAATGCTAACCCTGTCCATTGCAGCCGTGAAAAGAAATTTTGACCTCGCAGAACTCAGCAGTAAAATCCCCCTAAACTTACTTAGTCTAGAATTTCCCCCTTGAAGTCCCATCCCTTGCTTTTTTTCTCTGGGCTGTCAAGGCCAGATTTGAGCCACTGCACAGCAGCACTGAAAACCAGCTGAGCACGTTGCCTGCAGCCCGAGCATCTTTTCAAGATGCTCCTTTCGCTACGGATACAGCAACGTGCAAACTGCAGCGTGTGCACAGGGGCCTGACCTGCAGTTGCTTTGAGCAGCCTGAGACCAGTGCACATAAAATCCCCGCTGCAAGGCTCTGCCTGCACGTCTCACGAGGTGTGGAGCCGACGTGTCTTCCTCTGTGGCTGCTGAAGAACTTTTCAGCGTCTGGCACTGGGCTTTTTACATTGCGTAAAGTTACTTCCTGCTAATCTTCCTATTCCGACATAATTAGATCACATCCACATTAGAAGCCGTTACAGACATCGAGTGTGCCAAAGTCCAGCATTACAGGCAACGCTTTGCTTTGGGCCTCAATCGGCTCCCTCATATGGAGCTGTTCATTGAGGCCACTGGGAGATTGCCCAGGACTTCGGTGGGACGAGGATCACAGCCTTTAGAGGGAGTGTCTGCCTTACGAGGGTCAGGTGTCGTGAAGTCAGCTCTTTGTGTGAGGAAAGTTGTAATTTCCTTTTAAAGCTCAGTGACTCACTGAGCCATGGCTGCGAACAATCCCACAGGATTTCCTTAGATTTGTGATACCTGAAGGTAAGCTTGGAATGGCGCCCCTGGAAAAGTTCTTCGTTCAGGGACCTGATGCATCTCATTTTCAAGTTGGTGACTAACTTTTGTTTACTACTGTAATGCAGATCAAGACAGTTGCATAATCATAGGGGACTGATGCTGCATCAGCCTTCAATAAACCAGTTAAAGGACTACCAGAAAAGAATCTGTCAACATGTGAAATCTGTGGTCATAAAGAATTCATAAAGCTCAGTGACCTCTTTTCACAGCAAACTAAGAGGCTAAAGGAGCCCTTTGTTCCTCCAGATTTTTATAAAAGTAGTTTTTCTCCTTGAAATTAGCCAATAAAATAGATTTGCTGCAGTTTTAGATATAAGCCTGGACAAACTGAGTGGAAGAGTGAAATTTCATCCACTCGGCTAATCCTTTATCTAGGAGTTAAGCTTCCCTGTTGCAAGGAGAAGGACATATCTCCACAGTCAGTCACGGATGAGTGAGCTTTTAGATAAGGCCTTTCCTATAATACACCCACGACACTTCATTTTCCTCTTGCTGTTGTGGAAGTGACCTGCCCACTTGGGCGAGTGTCGCGGAGCAGAGATAGGGACCGCGCCGTGCTGCTTGGCTGACACACATTTCGGAGCAACACATTCCAGCAGATGAACCCATTTGCACAGTTGAGTGATCTAAACTTAGAAAGCTAATTTCTCTAATTACAAAGTGAGACTGAACTCCTGTAAAGCTTTTCATCACCTGAGTGGAATGGGAATTGCGCTTCCATAATCATTTAATGTTTAGAAACTAATTAGGAAGCGTTTTGTGGGGAAGCCACACCCAGTGTTAGACTATTTCACAAACGGAGCAGGAGAGAAAACTACCAGTGATGAGAAAGTTGAGCAAGTAGCAGAAGTTAGGAGAAAGAGCACAGTTTACCCAGCTCTGAAGAGTGCATTCCTACTGCCATGAAAACTTCAGTTCTTTCCAGTCAGGCAATTTCTTAAAGCTGTGTCTTCAGGCAAGCTTTCCAAATGTGACAAAAAAATTTGGAGAAGAAGATGCTCCAGTAACCAGAGCCCCAAATCCAGTTTTGCTGCCACAAGCTTTTACTTTCCCCTTTCTCTGGAGTCTGTTGCTTAAGAGAACTAAAATCTCAAAGCTGCACTGTGTTTATTGTGCATGTGCATTTTGTTGCTTTGAAATTCCCACCTTAGTTTTTCTGTATGTTAGAAATGTTTCATTCCCCAGAATGGAAGTGAGGCACTAGATCTGTTTCAGAGGATATTCTGAGAACAATTTAAAAAAAAATAAAAAATCTGGGGTACTCAGAAATTACTGCAGTGAGTGAGAAGCAGTAAAGTCCCTGAAAGAGTTAAAGCTGTAGTACCAAAAAATATGTCTATTGTAGAGCCTTTATGTTTTATCCAGCTGTAATTAAGTGAATCCATAACATTATTGCTTTCTGTCACAGCTTAAAATTGAGACCTTACTCCGTTCCAGAGAATAGTGCTGTTTCTCCTTCAGTTTCCTTTATTTATATGCACATAAAACCTGCTCTCTGGTTGTTTCTCTGTTAACCCTTCAAGGATCAGATGCCTCCACATTAACCTGTGAATCCAGCTGCTTTGTCCTTCACTTATCCTCCCCAGGAGTGGGATTCCTGTGCAGCAGTGGTTTGATCTCAAATCCCTGCTTTCTAAAAGCAGGGAAGAGCTGAGACTGCGGTTTTAGATCTGGGTAGGGGTAAAGCTTATCAAGGTGGAGTAGCTTCCAGTAGGTGCAAAGACTGTGACACTGAGCAGTGCTGGCACGTCTGTCACAGACAAGATGACACTTTCATTTGATAAGCAGCAACCTTGGCTATTCTTGTCGAAGAGGCTGCACTGGAACCTGGGCTGAGCCCCATCTCCAATGAACAATGGGTGCTTTTAAGAGAGCTCTGAGTTTCAAGTAGTGTTTTCCTCACAGCTTTCTGCAAAGGTGCTTCTTTGAGCCAATTTTGTTGAGGAAGTGCTCAGACCAAGTTTCATTTTCTTGTCATGACAGTATCAAAATGCCTGAACTTCTCATGCAGATTGTTTTTATTGTCAATTGCGTATGAAAGTATGTGTTCAATGTATTCTCAATCACAAATTATTCTGAGGGTGCAAGACTGAACTACACAGGGGTGTCATTTAGCTAAGGAAATGTCTAAAAAGAAGAGAGCTGTGATTAGCAGATTTAAATTTGAGTGTACAGTACATGACTTCTTACCTTTGCCTGCCATCATTCCCTGGCTGATCTAAAATTCTGGGCCTTGACTTTACCTATTCCCATGTGGGGGGTATAAGGGGAGTGTCTTCATTTGGCCTGAAGAAACTTTTAAGACATTCAGATTTCTAAAATCCAAATTCAGTGCAGAATAGGGATGTGCCTAAATCAAGAAACAAAATATTAGTTGGGCCATGAAGTTCAGTGCATGGGAGCAATGCTGCTGATCTACAGGGGAAACCCTTTCTTCAGGGATGTGCACAGTGGCTTTTTTTTACCTGGTCCCTTGGCACTGCTGACTTCTTTGGTGGAAGGAACCTTTTTGCATCAGCTGAATGTTTTTAGATAAAGCACAGGCCACAGCAGGTGGTTGGTGTCCTTGGTTGTACAGATAAAGACAAGGCCCTAAAAGAGAAAAAAATTTCTCTATGTTCATCCTTTACACAAGAATGAAAAAAGCCTCTTGACCATTCTGCATGTCACAACAGTGCTACTACCTGCAGAAGTGCATTGAGGACTTTTCTGTCGCTGATCATGCAGAAAGATCATCAGAAAGATCTGACAGGACTGGCTTTTAGAGCCAGCAGCATTTGGAGGAATCTGAGTCTGCACTGATTGGGGAGTTTTGGTGTTGAAAACTGCATTTTGGACAAGATTCGTATCAACTGCCACGGTTCATCACTTGAGACTCTTCCAGTCCCACTCTGGAGTTTGCTGTGGTCAAAATGCCTGCAGCTTCCAGCAGGATAGTGGAAAATAGAGCAAATGAGAAGGACTGGAATAAGAATAGTTTAGGGGCATCAGGGAGAGGTGGTAAATAAAGGGACTTCTTCTTGGGAGTCTGAGCAAGATACAGCTCCCTGTCACCCTGCCTCTCTGAATAAAGGTTTGTCTTTGCTCTTTCCACAGTACCTGGAAGGTTTTCCATTCCTGACAGCCGGAGATGATTTTTCACTTCAATTGCTCCTGATCACAGCCCTGAGTCTTGGGCCACTCCAGGTGTGGTGAAGAACATCCCTGATTTGTGGCACTGTGGCAGCAGGACAGCTTGGTGAAGACCTGAAAGAAAAAGAGCCTGGCTGTGGAACTGGACCCTTGAAACCAATTAATTTCTTTGAAGGTAATGGCATTACCCAGTGTGCTCCAGCTTTCTGTCTGAAAGGGGCCACAGACTGTTACAGATCCACAATCTGTGTTGCTCTGAATTGTTGGGGTTTTTTCTGTGTATAATGATGATTTTTATTTACTGTGGCAGAGAGGAACGAATGAGGATCTGCCACAACTTGAATGGAAGCAATTCCACACCTGTCCCTTTAACTGCACATTCGTGGTTGGCTGCCTTTTATTGTCCTCCCCTCTCTGGGGCTGCAGGGCAGTGTGTGTGTGTGTGTGTAAGGATTTCCCAGCCTGATGGGTGACCCCTCATCTTGCTGCTCCGAGTTGTGGTTTCCGTCCCCTCCTTTCTCTCCCATATTTATTGGAAGCACGTGCTAAGGAATCTGTGAGCCTACAATGCTAATGAGTGCGTGGCACGGAGTGGGGCAGCAGATGCAAAGGGACAGGCACGTTTCCTAATGAGGGAGTCTCGAGACCCATCTGTTGAGTCTCGTGGGCCCTCAATGAAGTTTGCTGCCCGAGGTTGCCAGTGGAGGTTTTTTCTCTGATGCTTTGAGTTCTCAACAAGTGCAATCCTGTATAGAGCAGCATGTCATGGGGTTAGGTTTTGTTGTTACTAGCAGATAATGTGACTTTGAAAAGAATGCCCCTGCCCCAGCTGAAAGGAGGATAACCCTCCTCTACCCCCTTCCTTCCCATCCTTCTTGCTCGGATCAATAACAGGTCCCTAGGCACAAAGCCTGCATTCTTTTATTCTCAAATTAGAGCAGCTGCAGCAGCAACACCACAGCTCATTGGAAACCTATTAGCTTTTGAAAGACTTAATCCAGTTTGAAAATAACTAGTGTTTCTCAATCCTTCACGCACTCACTCCCGTAAGAAGCAACACTCTTAGGCTGCATTGACAGCGGACTGGGCTTATTATTATAATAACCTGCATCTCTGTCCGTGTCCCAAAGGGGCAACAAAGAAGGCAAAATGTCAGTTTCCCAGCTTCACAGGGCCTAAGAACATTGGATTTACTCTGCCTTATCACACCCTGTCACTGAGCTCTGCCGCCTACCATCCTGCCTTCAATGGTGACTGATGTCTTGTGATTCACTCTCCAATTTCATAGTTTTTAAGGCCAGAGGGGCTATTATGATAATCTATTTGACCTCCTGCACAACACATTAGAATTTCATCCTAGGTGGGATAAAAGCTGGGAGCAGCTGGATTCTTTGATGTGGCTCTGCTGGGCAGCAGTGGAAATTTGGGGTTTTCAGGGGGTACTCTTTGCTATAAGGGGAGTTTGATTTTTTTTTTTTCCCTTTTTTTTTAAAGCACCTGAAGCACAGAGCTTTGTGAATAGGAACATACACAGCAAATGCCTTGCTTTGGAGGTAGGGGAGCTGATTTTGCTTGGAAAGGGTTTGCTCCCCTGTCTTGGTTTCTTGATTAGCTTTTGTATCTCCCCTTTACTCAGGATTTGCATTCAGAAGCACTTTAGGACAATTATTTCCGATTCAGAGATGTTTAGGCCTTAAGTGCCTTGTGAAGATCATTGCAGTGAGGAAATAAAGTTTTCTTGAACAGGATCCTCAGTCTCATGCCCCAAGTCACACTGGAAATCTGTAGGAGATGAGGGAGCTTGTTTTTCCATTTTTCTTGAGTCACAGCCTAGTGTGTTTGCAGGGACCTCTTTCTCTGCTCAGACTTTTCCTGTACTGTACCAGCCCTAAACCTTTCCTGTAAGTGCTGCCAACTGTTATCATTAGTGCTGGTACAGATATTTTGCCAAAGGTGGCTGGGGTGGGACCACCAACTGATTCCCGAAGGCCACTGAACAGCAACAGCTTTTGATTTCTACTGACCTGGACCAGATTCAGTGTGGTGACCTAGAGCTAAGGGGCTCAGTATCTCATTACTAATCCCTTGAGCTAGCCAATTCCTTCCACCAAGTCAATGTTTTCTAAAGTGTTAAAAGACTTTTCCTGCCTGCCTGCCCATTAAATCCTGCTCTTCTGTCCGTGTCCTTGGATCAGCCTAATCACTGGAGTGGATCAGTTTCAAGTTTTAATGATGCAAGCTGTGGTCCTGACAATGCAGAAGATGGCAGGCAGCACAGCTGAGGCAGGCTCTGCTCTGGGGGCTCTGCTTTGGGATAACCCTTTTGTAATGCATTGCCAGCCGGGATACAGGGTGTTTCCTGCCTTTAGCTTATTTATCTGAGATTTACAATTTACATATGTTTTTAGATACTTTTTATAAAAAGAAAAGAAACCATGTGTTTTTCTGGATTGTCCACTGACATTGCATTTTGGGTGCAAGCAATAATTTTCTTCTCTGATGTTTTAACCTTCTCACTTTCCTAGATGGGGAATTTGGCTTTGCAGAAAGGGCTACAGGGAACACCATCACTGTGTTTAATGTGTCTTTATTATTAAAGTCTTATATCCTAGAGAAATGTGTTTCAAGAGAATGTGTACAGAAAACCCCATTGGAATCAGCAACAGCCTCATCTACATACACCTAGCAGGAAACAGCTTCTATTTGCTTAATTTTAGATTGAACACAAAGCTGTTTACAAGTTCCTCTTCCAGCAAAGCTTCTTCATAATTTTTATAGACTTTTTATTTAGACCTCATAGTTCATGTACAACAGTGGACATGCACAATGTACCACGGATATGCGTGGTACTCCTTATGTGTATATATATATATTTGAATGAAAAAGGGAATTTATTCTCAGATATTTACTTATCTCAGTTAACTTATCCATGGTAACAGTTTTGTTAATATTTACTCTGGTAAAATGGGCATGGCTGTGTTTTTATGAGGAATCTTTTCCTTTAAAAGTAGGAACGCTTCCCCCCACTGCTTATGTGCACATAGGCACTCAAATACAAATTTCCCTCACCAATTTTTTCTTAAAACAAAAATTATTCATAGAGAGCAATTCTGCCTTTGCATACAATAGACCAGGCTGTAGATGAAAGGAGCATGAATCTCCAAGGTTGTGCACTTGCTCCTCTGGAAGGAGCTCAGTATCCGTTGAGTGATACTAAGCACATTTTACTTACTTACTTTTGGTCAGTGGATCAAGATAGTCTAATTCTAGGCTATCTTATTAGGAATCTTCTCAAAATAGTTAATTAATCTCCAGAATCTCAGGGGGTTGCTCCTTTCTAGTACTGGTGATGTCAATTAATGCTCTGTTACCATTTGAAGCCAAGTTCTTAATATGGAGCTTGACATGAAGGCCTGTGTCTAGTAAAGACTCAGAAGCAGAATCTGACAGTGCCCTTCCTCTTGCTAGCACTTTGTTTATGTGAATTGTTTCCCAAGTTAACTCCTGTGGCCTAACCCCAAAGAAGAGAAGATCTAATCTCTAATTGTCCTCTGGGACCATCCCTGCAAGGTCCTTGAAGAATATATCCTGTTTCCTAGTCAAAGAGTCAATCCAAGGATGTGTCCTGTCTTCTCTTCTCATTTGAAGATTGTTTACCTGTTATTTATGAACTGTGTTTTGTCTATGGACTATTCCTAGTGCAGTCACATTGTGATGCTTGTTAGAGAAGGAGGAAGGATTAAAATGGCACAGACTTTACATTCAACTTCACATATTCCATGCAGAAGGATCTACAGTCATTTTGCAATTGCACTGAAGTCCAGTCAACCCTTGGAGGCTGCAGGAATTCAGCCAGTGGTGGAGGACAGTGTGAGTCTGTAATATATATTGAGAGAATTCCTAATTACCTTCCCTGATGTTTTAGAGCAGCATGGTATATGTTAGTGGATGTCAGATGTGCCAGAAAATATTGAACATTTCAGGACAATGCTAAAATGAAAGCAATTCAAGGATCAAATTATGTATGAGTGTCACTATTCAAACCCAGCTGTAGAAAACAGAATGCTCTCATTTTTTGCCACCTGATTACAGTTTGGATATTATTAAAGTATGAAGTGGTCACTCATTGTTCAAAGACATTTTTCCTGAAAGGAAGGCAACCAGTGCTGAAGAGCTGAGAGGACTGAGTTGTGTTCATTTGGATTAAAAATAGGTATTTTGGGCCAGCAGAGCTTCAAAATAAGCTTCAAAATTCTCAAACCAAACAGTTTTCCTTTTGGTAGCCGAAAAGGAAACCGCACATCCAGGAGGAATGTAGATCAAAGCAAACTCTGCAAATGATGCAGAAACACATAAAATAACAAACAAGGCTGGTGGGAAGAGGGGAGCTTTTGTAAGTAGATAGGTCTGTTCATATTACACTGAAACCAAAGGAAAGATTGCTAAAGAAGATACTGGAGAAGGGTATATAAGGGTATAGATTTTTCTCCTTAGAGTAATTTTCCAGCCTGTTTTTGCATCTCCATTGTATTTGCAAAGTAACAAATAAGGCATGCTCAGCAGCAGATCTCACTGATACCAACCTTTGCCTTTCACCACCCTATCTTATCTCTTACTTTCCTTCTCTCTCTAGTTTTCCCTGAGCCTCCCTCTGCCAAAGTCTGTGGCAAAACATGTTTGTTCCACCGCTCACCCATAATGCTCTTAAAGCACATCATCCTCCATAGCTAAACTGACAATATTTAGGTAGCTTAACTTTCATACTTGGACAGAACAGGACAATTCTGAATGTATCTACTATTAGCTGTTTACATCGGAATGTATTTGTTTAGGATTTTATGTATGAGAGTACAAATGTACCTCAGAGCTGGTTTTAATAGAAAAAATGAAGTTGCTAGATAGTTTTAAACTCCTTGTTTCACTTATGTGTGACTGTGTTGCTGCAATAACCAATTTTAAAAACAGAATTGGTAGGGATTTGGTAATTGTTGCAATGAAGTCATTCTTCAGCTGAATGATTGGTCCAGTCCTTTCTTGGATGCATCTTCATGAAGTGATGGGCATGTAATTCCTGAACTCCTCGGGGTTTTGTTTCACAGAATTCTCCATACAAGAGGAAGGACCTTGCAGAAGGGAGAAAGGTTTTTTGTCCAACAGCCATGAGGAGCTGGGATTTTGGGGATAGCTGTGTTTCCTCCTGTGGATCCTGCAGACGTCTCCATTTTGCTTTCTGTTGCCAGCTCTTCCATGTGCCTCTCCAGCTGAAGAAGCTGAAGTGTAGCACCTACCTCACCTTTGGTGGGAAACAGCTCTTTCCTTGTACAGGAGGTCATTTATTTCATCTAGGCCAGCAAGTGAAAAGGCAACATTTCTTCATGAGCTGCATTCCTTTACACAGAGAACATGACTCTTACCTCTCATCCCTCCTCTCTCTTTCTTCTGCAGCCACACACGTTTTGAAAGCACCCTGGTCCATATTGCTGGAGTAGAATGGGTTCCCAGGGCTCTATAGATTCAAGGACAGGACACAAGATGGATTGATACTGCCTGGTAGTTGAAGAGATTTGATTTCCTTCTTTTTTTTTTTTTTTTTTTGGGGGGGGGGGGG
>VZUI01058497.1:0-15898 GCA_013401135.1 Cettia cetti
GGGGAATGAGCATGAAAGAGATAAGGAGCACTATCCCACCCGGTTTTAACAGCTGGGCCATTATCAGAAAGCATCCACACCCCTCCCCCTGTAGTTACAAGAGACAAAAAAAACACAAAAAACCTACCTTTCCCAAACTGCTTTCAACAGATGAAATAGAATACACATTTTTTTGGTTCCATAACCCAAGACAGATGGTGAAATTATTCAAAACTGAACAAAGTTAAATGAAACTGTTTCTTTACATTACTGATATTTTTGAGATAAGATGTGAACATATAAAATCATTATATTTAAACCACCCTCTTGTACAGCATTATCCTTTCCTGTGGTTCAGTTACTTGAGTAATACTTCAACCTTGGTTCTGTCTGCAAATTAATTCTAAGACAGACTTGCTTGAGCTATTCCTTGACAAGTGAAAATATTTGCTCTGTTGAAGTGGGCTGGCATGTCATTGCAGGTACAGTTGGAAAATGGATTGTTTGTGCACTGATCCTACTTCTCCTTATCTGTGATTATGACCGATGACCTCATCTCTCTCAGCCTTGTTTGAACACCACCAGTTAGAGAAGAAGAAAGCCTAGACTGGGCTGGAGTGTTTAAGTCTTAAACTTCTGCATTTTCAAATTTAGGGAAATGGAAAGGGATTCTGTCCCTTTTTACTACTGTTGAATGTTATCTGGCTAGAATTTGACTGGAGTTGGAGCTAGATCTATTGGAGGAGGGGTATTGACAGTAGGAGAAGAGAGAAGCCTTTGAGATGGATGGTATTTTGGGTGAATATGAGGATGGGCTACTCGTATGAATTTGAGTCTTGAGCTGTCTGTGTATAATAGTGTAAGTGAACACAGAGATTAAGTTTATTATTTCAGTTTTACACATTGAAGGCCTCACAGCTGAGGATCTACAGAGGAGAGGGTTAGCTCCTTCTGGACTGGGTCGGGTGTAGGAACAGCACAGTAGTCACTGTATGTGACTGAGTCAGGTTTTAGGGGGCTGCTGCACAAATCTCCCAGTCACTTGCTAAGCTTCTGGGTGAAGCAGCTCTCAGGTCTGACCTGAGCAGGTAAGCAGAGGACAAATGAGGGAAAATGCTGTCTCATATATGCCACAAAATTTGAGCTTCTTATTCCTGATATCCTCTGTTGTAGGGGGTATTTGGCAATGCTACCACCACGTATTGGCACAGAGAAAGGTCTGTGATCCACTTTCTCTGACATGTAATAGGATTGGCCACAATAAGAGCTAGGTCAGGACTACAGTCTGACAAATCTCTCAGGTTGCTGGCTGCAATATCTTGCTCACATTCCCAGGGCCAAACTAATTGTCAGTTTTGATGTTTATTTGAGGGTTAAATTTTTCCATCATGTCAGATTGGCAGAGGCTCAGCAGCTTTTTGTTTCCTATAGGGCATAGTGCTGGGTCCATCTGCTAGAAATTCTCCAGGGACATTACACTAATGGCAGTACTGTGCCTCTCTAATGTTCTCTTTAAAGTGATGCCATGGTGTAATTTTTGAGGCTTTTTGCCTTTTGCACTAATGGTCCTGCAATTGTGACATGGTCTCAGAGATTGCTCTATGGCATGAGGTTAAGGTGAGGGAGAAGATACACTGAGGTTCTGTCTGACCCTAATGTCTATACCATGGCAGTGTGATTGCAGGAGTTGAATTCGGTGATGCAGAGGCTCTTTCCCAGTCCCACCTGCTGCCTCACCCATTGCGAGCTCACAGATATTATGTCTCCCTTTCTGTTTAATTTTCCTATTTATCTGCTGCTCCTCAATTTTCTCTTTACACATATGCTGCTCTGTCTGGTTTGAAGACTACCTAACAGTCTCAACAGAACATTTCTGAAATAATTGAATATGGTTAATAATAACGGCCTTGGAAATTGTACTATTGTAACAATTCTCTCCCATGTCTTCAAATTCCTGAATTAGTTTTGGAGCCAGCATTTCCACAAAGTGCTGGAGTTGTGGTGAATGCTTCACATAGCTTGGAAGCTGTGACTATATGTTTTCAGATGAAACATGGCATTGTTTCAAACATAAATCACTTGGAGGCAGCAGCCACTTAAATTGGGTCAGAATCAGTGAATCAATGCAAGCAGGGAGAACGTTAGTGAAAATAATGTGATTTTATCTTCAAACTCTCATGAACCACTGAGCCTAGAAAACAAACTGCTGTACATCTTTGGAAGGCTGGACCGGATGATTAGCCTTCAAACGGCATACTGCATTGATTTTTGTTCTTAAAGATATCCTGAGTCATCAATAGTCAATGAATTTTCAAATCAGGCACAGACACACACCTTTTTCTGGACACAGCAGGATGTTTTCTGCATCTCAAGTGTCTTGAACCACTTACCGGATATCATCCAGCCCTGGTGAAATAAGGACTACCCAGCAGGAGTAAATTGATCTTTAAAGAAATAGGTTTTGTACTCATAGTGTAGCAGAGTAAGAAATGCAGACTTAGCTATATATAGATATATACATATATAGATATATATAAAAAAGGAATTGTCTGCATGGGGCTTTCTTTTCCAAGGGGTACATGTGGAGTGTAAAGCAGGTCTTAAACATGCACTTCTCAGGCAACGGCTCTAATGGCACACTGTGTATACAATCTTCAGTTTTAACAGCAGCTTCTTGGTTAAAAAGGAAGTTCTGTTGCCTGATTTTCTAATTCTCTATGCACTGTTTTTGGAAATATCATCTAGATGCAAAGCCCTGGGGAAGAAAGTATATTCTTTTCCATTTTTGAGTGCGTCGGATTTGAGACACTAGAAACAGGTCAAAGCTTTGATACTATTCTTGACATTTTGAAGTCAGCTAAGCTAAAAGTCAATCTCTCTGCTCAATCACAGAGAAAGAAAAAATTGTGGCTAGTATTGCACTTCAGATGCATGAGACCCTTGTTCCCTTGTTCAGATGCATGGCCTTGTTCCCTTGTTCCAGCCTGCAGGCTGTATACATTCTGTAGCTGAAGATGGAGTACAACTGAAAAATTATAAAGCAGTGCCTTTAAGATTAACAAACACTTTGTGGAAAAGAAAACTTCATTTCAAGAGAAGATGGGTGAGATAACCCCTATTCTTTCCCTAGCCACCCTTCTTTTCCTCTTCAGTACCCCTCTTTCTCTACCATTTGCTGCCTGTTGTGATAGTTTGTCTGCAATTCTATTTCCTCCAAAGCTTTACAGACTCAGATTATTTCCTCTCTACTCAAGGGTCTTTTCCTGGTTTCTCATGTGCCCTCCCATTCATTAATTTGCACCTTGTCTGTTCCTTTTTCATCTCTCAACCTATTTGTTGAGATTGCTGCCAGGTTAAGACAGGGCTACTGGCAGAGGGCAGGACCACATAGGTAAGCTCTTAGAGGAGCAAACAACTTAAGAAGTCATTAGGCTTCAGTAATCTGCACTGTGCCCTTGGAGAAAGCATTGAGGTTCATTAGTGCCTAATGCAATAAGCACAATCACAGAGTAGCAACTTGTCACTGGAGCAAGAAGGAAGAGCAGATGCTGATCTCAGAGCATTGATTAATGGAAGTCTTACATAATTTAATTGATATTAATGTTATCATACTGTCAACGCCAGTATTTGCAAAGATACACACTGATCCTTTTACTTAAGAAAAGACCCCTGCAAATACTGGGCCTGATTCACAGCTATCTGCTGAAATTTTGCACCAGCAGAACTTCAGTGCTCTCAGTGGAGGTAGGCCAAGTTTAGTGATATGAGACCAGGAGCAGCAAACCTAGCCTGTACATTTTCTGAGTGCTTTCCAAAGTCTTCAGCTCTGTTTTCAGAGTCTCTGCATTTCTGTTCAAATTCAATTATTCATGTTTGACAGAACCTGCTCTGGCACTATTGTGCTTTTAAAAACTGAAAACTCCTCCAAGGTATAGTACAGAAAAAAACCCCCAAACTCACCCTATTGTCCTTGAAGGAAACACTGCAAGGCTGCTGATTCTGTTATTTCAAGCAGACTGATAGCTTTTTGTCCTATTGTGTCCGTTCATAGTTGCTGAATATATTCTGAAACATCTCAATTACTCTCTATTTTACGGACATTTTTATTAGATCTATAATCTCATGCCTCATATCCTCAGAGGGTCCTCAGTGCTCTGCCATTGCAATTATCAGGGGGATGTATTTTCTCCCTGATGGATTATAAGCTTTTCTTCCAGAGGCTAGATTTTATTGCACATTATATGGCAGGACAGCAGAGCCTCATTGTTTCTTCTTAATTGTTCCCAGTAGAAGTCAAAAGCATAAATACAGAAAGAAGACCTGGAGTGTTAATCCAGGCAAGAGAGAGCAAGCAATTTTTGATGTCCAACATTCTCATAAAAATTCATTTCATGTTTCTGCTGACCTCTTTCTTGTTGATTCATGGCAGATAGACAGAACACATATCTCTTTTTTCCTCTGTCATAATGCATCAGAGAGGCCAGGCTCCTCTCTTAGCCAGCCTCTTTACCACAGAATAACAGGCTACAGGGTAGCAGATAATTTTGCAAACTTTCATATTTTTGCTGATCTTTCTGCCCATGCCTTTCACTTCATCCTCTTCATATCCTGAAAAACTTCACCCACCATAGGTAGTCTTAATTCCACAAAAATCACCACTGAAAAAATATGTTAATGCTGTCCCCAGAATGCGATATTTCAGATGTCTGTTGTGCTTGCAACACAAGCAAAACTACACAGAAATATATTCCTGTCTTTCAGATAAAGGTGCCAAATTCATTAACCAGTTTTCTAATTAAGTCCAAACCTCCATTGTTTTTCCTCCAGTCATCACCGTAGCAATGTTATAGATAAATATGACTTCTTAGAAGCATTGCACATGACCTGTTTCATTCATATAATGGGCACTTCCAAACAGATATTTTAAGGAATACACATCTTAATGAATTGAAAGGACAGCATGTGAAGGTATCAGGCTAGACTTCTCAGTATCAGTATTTGGGAGATTTCCTACCAGCTGGCTGCTATGAGGTTGCCAAGACTACAGACTGCTGACATTCTTTAGGATCAAAGGAGAAGATGGGGAACCCAGAAGCCAACAACACTTTGAGAAATGAAACACCAAGACAATCACAGTAGACTTTCTTATCGTAATTCCAGCGGGTCCTTATGGAAGCAAGTAAGACTGTAGCATGAGATTTTTCACTAAAAGGCCAATCACTACAATGATTTTACTGATTTTGCTGAAAAAATATAAGGTTTATGTCTGCAAAAGTCTCACAATTTGAAGCTACTGCTGCCAAGTTTTTTATTTAAGTTTTTCCTTCATTCTGAACACCTTCTTTGCCATGCATTTGACAAGCACTTGAAATACCAGTACAAAACAAATGCACACAGTTTCAAGCCACCATCCTTTTGCATAAATGTATTATCTTCAGGAACACCCACATTACTTTGGAGCCAAAGCAATTTTTAAAAATATCCCTCAGAGGAGTGATAGGGTGAAATTATATCACTCTCCAGTGGAGTGCCAAAGGCAGTAGCCTCTGTTGGTCACTCACAAATTCTCTCATCTTAACAAAGGATATTAGGATGTCTGAACAGTGTTACAGCTTTCACAGACAGGATGTACGGTTTCTCTCACCACGATAGAAACTGGCTTTCATCTACTTAGGGTGCATGAGAGAAGTTGGACCAGGTCCCCCATTAACAATCTATCTAACCAGTAAAACTCTTAGAAGCTTCATTCTTGCCAAGCAGCAAATTTGAGAAAGAGATAAATACTCATGGTTAATATTAAAATATTTAATGCTTCAAATTCACTCTTGGTTTTTTTCCCACCCAATTTCTTGCAAAGGTTACCTACTGCCTCCTTCCCAATTCTGGCAGCTGCCTATGTGTAGGAAAACCCATGTCTTGCTAAGAAAGGAGCTCATAACCACAGATGTGAAGTGCTCAAGCCTGATAAGAGATAGCTTTCACATTTAGAATGACCACAACCCCAATGTTGTGGGTCTTCCTGTATTGCTTCCTTAAAAGAATAATACAGTTATGTGTGGCTCCTTCTGCTATATCTTGCATTTTTGATCTGCCTTCTATTTGGATCTACCCAGGTCTTAGGATAGGAACTGAACATTGGTGAAGGGCAAACTATGAGGCACAACCAAACAGCACAGTGCCTTACACAACATAGCCATGAGTTGTGCTTCTGTGGGGCGACTACATTACAGTGTCTGAAGTATCTTCATTTTCTCCTTTAAATTAAGATCTCTGTTGATTTGTTGTGTCTCTCTTGTTCAACTAATGTTGTAACAATGTTTGGGACTTGGTTCTGCTGTGCATCTTTGACTACGTGCACAGCTGGCTCTGCATGATCCTGACTCCGAGCTGGGTTCACATGAACTGGCTCTGCTAATTCTGGAGCTGGGAGCCTTAGGGGGTTATCCAGCTGGCATCTGCAGAAGTGCTGCTCAGTTACTCCTTGTGCCACTTACTCAGCACAGTGGCTCCATGCTGCAGTGCAGGGATGCTAAACTCAGGTCAGCCCACACCAGGCTCTCTGTGCCCTGCTCCATCCAGCAGAGCTCTGCCTGTCCTTCCCGGACACAATAATGCACAGAGAGGTTTTAGGCAGTTTGGCTGGGTTTGATTCTCTGTATCTGTGAGTGGCAGAACCCACCTTGTGATGATGGACAATTGTCTGCAGAAAGTGCAGGTTTCAAATGTATATATCCATTTTTTTTCTGCTTCAGTGCACTACCTTGGGCAGAAATGGTAGGAAAATACTTGCCATACAATTGGAGGGAAAATGGAGGACTTTATAGATCTACTCATTACATGAGAACCTCAATGGTAACACCAGACCTCACTGTCCCTGCTCAAACTCCTGGGGCTCCCCCACACTGCCCACCCCATGTCAGAACCGCAGGGCCATCAGCCCCTGCTCCAGAGATGCCACAGCAGCACCAGCCTGCAGCTTCCTAAAACTCTGTCCATCCTATCCACATCCCCAGGGCAGGGACCGATGCTGGTGCCCCCCCGCAATGCCCCCTCCCAGGCCAGTGGGTACCCAGGCAGCAGCAGCTCTGCTCTGCTCCTTTGCCCAAAGCTGCTAGGAAAAAAGTAGCAGTTAAAAGCTGGGAATGCCAGACACGGGCTGTCAAGAAAAATGAAGGTATTAATAAGAAACTAAGCATATGGCTACTAGGTCTGTATTACATTTCATTTCACCTTCACAGAATTACCCCTTCTCCCTGTGAGACAAGCAGAGACTGGGTTAGTGTTACACAGGGGAGCTCACGTCTATGCAACTGCCAGAGCATTCTCAGCTGCAATACTCCGAACTGCAACTTCGCAGATGAAATGATTTTTTTTTTGCTGTCAGACCCCTCCTGTTCTATTAAAATTCAATTTTATGGTGTAACTTTCCCTATGGACATTTTTGTTATTTGTTTCCAAGACATAACAGAAACATTCATGTGCTTCTAGCAGCTGCTGAAACCTAAGAGAAGGAGCTTATAAATTAGCAGCAGCATGCTCTAGTATAATAAACTCCTTACTTTTTTGGCTACAATATATGACCATTTGTAGCAGTTTTAAAGCCCAGATATATACTCATCTATTAAATAACTTTCTGCGTGCCAGACCTTTTACTTCCACTGTATTAAAGCATGAGTGAGCCTTTTTTCTTTTTCCTTTTTTTTTTTCCTAGACCGCTAAAAGCACCAGCAGTAAATGAAACCCAAGGTGTCCAAGGTCCTGCAAGTTCGGAAGAGTTGCCACTTTCCATTACCATTAAGATGTGCAGTTAGAGTGCTGGGAAATCTCTTAAGTGATGATTCTCTTGAGAACAGGGGATGAGAGTCTCAAACTTTGCAGCAATTCAAAGGAAGTCTGTCTCATCAAGCTGCAAGAATCATTGATGCTATTTTAACTGTGTTACCTCAGCATCTGAAGGGAGATAACACAGTCATCGCATTGAAAATGTCTTGGCATCTAGAGACTTTTTTTTAGAAAAGAATCATGAAAGAGGGTTAAATCATCTGCCTCTTTCTGGAAGTATCTACATTGCCCACGGTTTTTGATGTTCCTGATCAGGCATGGTTTTTGACTTTGATCTGCAAGCTCAGAAAAGCAGACTTAGAATAGTGCATCTGTAGATTTCCATCCTCTCCTAACCCAGATCTTTGCAGAGCAGATTAGAGCAGTGTAGCAGGGCTGTCAGCTTTAATGTGACAGTTCAGTTCGCCGGCATTCATTCCAAAAACAGTGCCACTGGTTCATTCCACACAGCTTCAAGATTTGATTATTTCAACTATGCACCTCCTGTACATTTTGATGTCTTTTATGATTCCCAAGTATACCATCTAAACATACAACTTTCTGAACTCCAGGCTTGTTTTTTTATAATCACAGCCTGATGTTTAACATGGGGTATTGAATATTAGGGATGTTTGAGTTTGCATTTCAGATTAGCCATTTTCATCCAAGCCTTATGAATGTTTGACGTATTTTACTTACTTTATTATTTTAAAGACTGGTTGTGGGCATTATTTCTTCATTTGGTATCTTCAGTATTCTGGCAGTTCTCATACAAATGTAATAAAGGAATTTTCCCCCACTGCCTCAATGAGTCAGTGGAAGAGCATGTACCTTTGCATGTATACTTGCTTGGTCAAGGGCAGAAAACTGCTACCACTCTTCCCCATTAAAACACAGTCAAATTTATATTGGCCTCTATGCTTAGAGTACTTGCCTGTGTGCAACCGTTATTAATTCACCATAAATTCAGCAAAAACCTAAATAAGATGGTAATTCATACAGCATTTTCCATCACAATTTTGAAAGTTTTTTGTTAGTGCTGTTGGCTTATTTTGTCTGTTCTTAATTCCAATAGTACAATAAATCTAAAATACCTGCATGGGATGCTTTAAGGACTTCAATAAGCCAAATAATTTGTTTTCTACAAAAAAACCCAAACAAACAAACAAACAAACAAACAAACAAAGCCCCCAAACAAAACTAACCAGAGAGAATTTAAACATCTCCCATGAAAAGCAAATAGAGGCCCCTGAAGTGATCAGGCAGTTGGACTAGATGAATATTGTAGGTCTCTTCCAACTGAGCATTTCTCGTCTCTTGCTCTTCTCTAATATCAGAAACTTTCTGGGTTTAATATTTCATTTTCTTTTTTATTACTTTTGATAAAGTTTCCCTCTTTTATATTTTTTTCCTGTACGATTCCTTTTTTCTCCTCTTACATGAAGGCAAAGTAGCTTTCATGATCAATGAATGAGCAGGTCCATCCCTGGCAATGGGATGGACAATGGGTTCTACATATTCGCTGCTGTGACCATGATGACAATTCCTGAAGAGGATTATAAAACAATAGTATTCTACAACCATGCTATTTATAGAAGTGTCTTGTTATTTTATGTTTGGACATTACCTTGGTTACTGAAAATTATTTTAATTTAGCTAGGAAATTCTCATTTGTAAAGGGGAAGGGTGTTAGTCTACCGCGTTTTTCAGAGCTTGCTTTAGGTCTGAGCAGGGAAAATATTTACTTCATTTGATATAAAGGACTAAAAAGAATTAATTTATTTGCTTTCAGCCAAAGATTGTAAATGAAACTCTTAACTGTTATTTTTCTCTTATTTTATCAGTCAGCCCACTTCAACCTAAATTCCTGAGGATGCAATACTTCCATAAAGCCATTGTTGAATATTTATTGCTTCATTCTCAATGGTATCTTTTTAAAGCAGTGGAATTACTATTAATTTTGTTTTATTGCTTTGTCACTGGTCTTCACTTTGGCAGTGAGTTTCTGCCTCAGCAACTGCCTGTGTTTCAAAAATTCTTTCTTTGGATATATTCTGCACCTCTCCAAAGGCAGCTAGAATAATCAGCCCAAGGCAAAAGATGTAAAGAGAGGTCGGGGAGAACAAAGGATAATGAAAATGAGAATAGAAAAGGAAAAAAGTTCATAAAGTGTAATCCAGCCCTCAGTTTCAAGTCTGTTTATTTTCCTTCACAAATACAGAGCATAATCCAGTGTCAGCTGTTGTACAGGGCCCATGGCAGTAGTGCTGGGTTTCCCCAAAGAATGGGCACAGGCAGATGTGTTAGCAGAACAAACTGGTGTGTGTGGCATGTTACTGAATGTGCCAAGAATAAGCTCAGGGGGAAAACTCACAGGAGTCTAACAGCCTCAGGTATGTTAAAAATTATTTCAGTGCACCTATTAGATCTACCTAGTCTAAGTCATGAGCACACTAAAGTAACAGCCACTTTGACTATAATGAACAAAGAAAGGAGAGATGGTCCCCTGACATAAAAGCGAGCAGCAAAGTCATCCGTGAGTATGATATGGTATCAAGATCAGATATTTAAAACACAATGAGTGGGAAACAGAAACACATCATCTTAAAGGGAAAAAAAAGGTGGGAATAAAAAGTCAAGTTAGATAACCCCACTCATTTTCTGCACTTTTAAATCAATGCAGAATTTGTCAGCAGTGGAATTGCATCAGCAAAGATAATCACTAGAGAATTAATGTGATTGCTTTATGTCACTCACGGGCTATACATATTTCATGCTAATATTATTTTGGCAGAAAAGAAATACACAATAAAATGAAAAAACACCAAAAATGAAAAGCAAGGGTGCTATGCTTAGTAACAGCTTACATTTAGTGATTACCCCTCTGTACTGAAATATTAAGTAACGATTCTACAAAAAACTTATTTGAAATAAACAGAAAGTGACAGAAAGGATCTCTCCAGAAAGAGATATTCACAGGCTAATGTGCTTACTGTTTTGAAAGCATAACATTCATTTAGACATCCAGGATTCAACAACTACAATTTGTTCAGGTTTGGGGTTTTTTTAATAGATGTCTAGCATCTTGCAGTTTGTCTGTTTTCTCTATGTGCTTATGTCATCAGCATTATATTTCAATAACTCTACTGGGAAATCTCCCTGAATATAATTTGATACAGGGATTTGGCATCCAATTATACTGTGGGAAACATAGAAAAGGCTACCTTTAAATGAAATGGGTGATAATTTCATCACTGGAAGGGCACTTCCAGCATCCAGTAGTCAAATAGAAATGTTGTTCCCTTAAGGAAAGTGAGGAGGAAATAGTACAAACATATTATTTTTCTGGTATTTTATATCAAACATTGTCATTAGGTCTTTTTCTAAGGGAGCAAGAGGCTATGCACTAAATAGAAAACTTCCTTAGGCAGGGTCATCCTGTTCTTTTGCAGACCAGTAGACAGCATTATGGCTTCCTATCCCATCAAAAGAAACTTGCCCCAAACAGATGCACTCAGGAGGAGGAGAGAAGAAGGTGACTTTCCGTTTTAGGACCCGTGCCCATGCTGTGTACACTACAGGCTAGGCTACAGGGAGGACCCAGGCATCGGATGATAGTTCAGTTGGGATTTTCCCAACATTTTCCCCCCTGTTTTAGGAAGATTGCTTCATGGTATCTAGAACTGCCTGGCATGATATACCGTGCTATTTGGCAAATAGTAAAGGACAGTATAAACACAGCATCTGACTTTCTTCTCTTCACAACAATGTAAATCAAGATGACCACCACTGGAATTCAGAAACACAATGATATAAAGTGGTGTAAGAGCATTGCCGGGCTCTCTTTGGTGATGCTCGGGAACAAAGCGCCTAATGCAGCCACAGTGACTCACCCTCTGCACTGGCTGTGAAGGGAAGAACCTGGCCATGCTCAGTAGTGAGGGAAATCACATCAGCCACTGCTCTCTTGTACCAGCAACACTGACTGACACGTGGCAGCACGTTACATGGTCACACGCTCGAGTGGCTGCTGTCCCCAGTCATCCTGGCTGCCAGATGCTGCCACTGCTGAGTAAGGACACTTGATCCCCTCATGAATCCTCTCCTGAACTGCCATGGCTTCCAGCCCAGGATGCTGAAAGCTCACATTACTTTAGAAGAGAGGGCTGAAGCCTGCAGAGGTTCAGGACTGGACCAACAGAGAAATCTGATGGATCTGCCTTCCAGAACAGTCACCCCTCTCAACAGGGTGAGGCAACCAAAAGCAGGTTTGGTCATACAGGTTTCATTCATATCCACACAACTGTCAGAGGCCTGAGATACTAAAACAGAAGCAGTGCCTGCAGTTACAGGAGGCACTGTATTGAACAATTTCACTATCTGATTTCTGTTTTCAATCATGCATATTTAATATTCTCTTATTGCACTTGCTTTGGGAGCATTTTCTGCTGGATTATATATTTAAAGACAAATTCTGTGGAGCTGTCATGCAAACTCACAGGCTTTCATTCACCCAAACTGGTCCAAACGGTGAGAAGTGGATGCTCTCCACGTAGGAGTGGATGCAGAGAGAAGTCAAAGACTTGAATAAACCCATGCAGGATGACAGGCATTATACATTCGTTTTGGTAAACACATTTAGATAGGTGCATGTCATTTCCAATACATAAAGCACAAAGTCCAAACAGTAACGTGGTTAGAAAATGAAGCATAGATAGAGAATAATAAACATAATTACTCATAGCCCCTCTGCAAACATACTCAGAGAACAGGACCATGACATGGCTTCTCCAGATATTTTAGCCCTTGATAGTGAAGGGGCTAAAAACCTTGATTTTTTGGGTCACTGTGCAAGTGACAACGATGTAAAGGAAAATTTCAGAGACACCTCAATATGGTGGCAAATGTATTTCATGATTTATTAATTAGAATATAATTAATCAAAACTATGTATGAAAAGTGAAGGACATGCACAACTGTTCTAGAGATACACATTTTTGTAGGGATAGGTAAGATCCTTTTGACTTACTACCTATTTTTGTACTAAGACATTCCAATATTTTTACTTCAAGTTTTGACCTGCCATGAGAATAAACATTTAGCTTTAATTGCAACATTTTGTTGCAAACTTCAACATCGTTTATGCACACTTTTAGTTGTTTTAAGTGTTGATAGCACAATACAAAGCTAATTCTTAGAAATGTGTGTTAAAAGTCTTTTATTTCACTGTCACATTTCACAGTCCAGTAGAGGAGTGAAGCTAAAAAAGCAGCACAGTCATGCCTAGTACTGAATCATGTGTACAGATGCGTATTCCACAAATATGTTTTGTCTCTGCCAAAGGGCTTGTTAAAAAAGCTTGCTAAAGAAGATAAAATTCATATGGCAGAATAGAGAATCATAAGACTTTGTGCTACTTACTTCCCAGTTCAGCTGTTTTTTGTCCTACCTGAAAATTAAAAGGTATCCAGACCTTATGCCCCTTTCCACAGTGATTAACATAAAGCAAAACAGAGGGGAAAATCTGTGTGTCTGTGGTATTGGTGAACTGTTTTCCTTTTGTGAGAACACGACCTAACATAATTTTCTAGTTTGTGTGGTGTTTAACCAATATTACAGGCTCATCCTTATTGCATGCCTAGTTAAGTAGAACTGGATAAAGCCTCTGGTCAATACGGAGAGCACTTCACACGCCAGCTACGGAGCATTCAATGCAATCACACGGAAGAGCATTTCCTGCCATTGATCAACAATAATTCCTGGCATTTACAAGGCATCTTTAATCAGAGAGATAAATTTGCTCTGCAATGGTAATAAATTCCCAGAGTACCCCCCTGAATGAGATGACAAAGTTTTGGATTTACAAGTGAGCAAAGTAAATGATAGAGAAGCGAAATACTTGCTCAATGTCAGATAGCAATTATTTTGGCAGCGTCCAGAAAAACATCTAACCTTACAGCCTTTTAGATTTGTGGGAAATAGGAGTAAACTTTGTTACTGTAGCAAATTGTTTGTATCTGGCATTTGCTTGCTCTGCACAGACAACCTCTGTAACTCTTTGTAACTTCAATAAAAACAAAACAATGCAAAGCAAGGAAGAATCATGTTTCCATGCAATTATGTAAGATTGTATGTAGAATAGGAAAGGACAGGGAGTGCTTGAAGTGTGGAAAACTTTTTAAACTTCTGAAGCACTGCTAGCTTTTGAATGAGGAGCTCTAAAGCAGAGGCACAGTGGCACAGTCTCATATTCTAGGTCTGCTGTTATCTGGCTGTAAAAGGGACACTCATCCTGAAGAAAGATATAATAGGCTGCACATCAACTGTACTCACAGATGAAGCCCCAGTTTAAAGAGCAAAAATTCTCTGCACAGATGTATCTGGGAACAGAATTGGTTTGCAAATGTGTAGATCTGCGAAAAACAGGCTATAAATACCTAGACTGATGTCAGAGTATTTGTTTACAATCCAGTTCAGAGCTATGGGACAAAGCATAACTTCTTCAGAGTTGCAAGGAAAAATAATCTGAATAGTAAAAATACTATAAAGATTTTTAGTTATTTTATCACCCTTGCTTTTATTATAAATAGGAGTGATGAACTGTCATGATTAATAGGATTTCTATTTCTGGAGGTTGTAGGGGGTTGAAAACCCTCTTCCTCATGCAAATCAAATTGCAAATTATATCTAAGCCCTAGTACATTTAATAATATAGACAGTTAAAAAAAGATCTTCTCCTGTATACTCTGTGTCTTGTTCTGCTCTTTTAGCACTTCAGTCCTTATGGTTTCAAATATGTGCTTTGAGACCTGTTTCACACCCCCAGTTTCTAAATCTTATGTCATTCTTCCTCACAATTTTGAATTTAAATACAGAAAAAAAAAGACATTTATGGTTTAATATTTTACTAATGCTGCAGTCAGATTTTATTAGTGCTTCTCTGTTACATTTTGCATGAGATAGGAAAGAGTAATGAAGAGAATATCATTGTAGGGTTTTAGGCTTATGAGCTTAATGTATCATGATACAACAAAATCTATTATCTAAAGGTTCCTTTCTCACAAAGGCAAATGAGAGCACCACAGATACAGCAATATAAAGCAGCAGTCAAACCAGCAATAACATTTGGTAATTGCAAAACCATTTTTGATTAAAATGTAATTTATTAAAAAAGAAAAATGAAATAAAGTGCTTCAGGATTCCTGATTTTGGCTGTATGCACATTACGCACCCTGTGAGAACAGAAATGATCAGCTAAACAGAACCAAGCCTATTTTGTAACTAGTCCCAAATCTGCAGCCATCTGGGCAGTGCGTGTGTGTCGGGATGTGAGGAACCACCAGCCCAGTAGGGCACAAATGGTGGAAGGAATTGCTTCCTCAGGAAGTCCTCAGGACTGCTGGGGGGTTTCAAACGCTCCTGCAGCTGAGAGCAAAAACCTAATTAAAACCTTCTTGCTTTTTTCCCCATGCTCTCCTTTGCTACCCTAGCAGGCATGAAGAAAACTCCCAACGAAAAATGGACAGACATTGCTTAGTATGGAACCAAATCTACGTTAAAGGTAGAACGTGATGGGCTCTCTTTTCGCTCACATTCCAACTTGTAATGAACCTTGCTCCTTACCAGGAGTATCTCCGCAAACCTAAGCTATACTAAATACTGATTCCAGGAGAACTGATACTGCTTTCCCCAAACATACGGGGGGCTGTACAGACATACATGCATATACCGTATGTACGATATGGCGTGTGTATGTACACGTATAAATAACCCATACCTACACCCAGCCCTACGCGGACATGTCCCTCGCGCGCGCGGGCTCTGAGGGGAAGCGGCGGCGCGCGGGGGCGCCGCGGGCACGCGCGCTACCCGGCATGCAGCGGGCGCGGGGCTCGCAGGAAGATGGCGGCGCCGCTGGAGGAGTACGAGAAGGAGGCGGGCTGCGTCCCCATCCTGCACCCGGAGGTGCGGGCGGCCCCCCCGGAGAGAGCGGGGCGCGGGAGCGGGGCTCGGGGCGCGGCCGGGACGGCGACCCGCCGTGGGGCCGGGGGAGCGGGGCTCGGCGGGCGGGGTTCACGGAGGGCGGGAGGTGCGCCGC
>VZUI01058498.1:0-15879 GCA_013401135.1 Cettia cetti
CTCTGATGATGAAGATGACTTCCACCAGGTAAGCAGCCAGGTGGGGGGGAGCACCTCTTTTTGGGTTTAATTGGTAGGCCTGAAACTCCCCAGGAACTCTTCCCTTCCAGTCTGGTGAGCAGCACAAGCTGCTCTGGCTCCCCAGGGGGATGTGGAGACAAACATATTGATCCTGGCTGCTTCCACGCTGTTCAGGAGAGGGTTTTCCTCAGTGCTGAACACACAACAGGAAAATGGAACAGAGGAAATTGCCCTCGTAGCCAAAGTGGAGCGTGGGAATGTTGATTCCTGCTCTTCTGCAGTCTTCCTCTCCATAGGACAAAGGGTTCTGTAGAAAATCTGGATATTTGGGTCCAAACGTGCCTGTCAGTGGGAATTGTTTTGTTCCAGGCTAACATCACCCTGGTTTGGGGCTGATGGATGATAGATTGAAAAGCTTCCTGCCAGTTTCCACAGCTGACCACGTGGAAAAAAAGCACATCCCGCTCCGGCGTGTTTATCTTTCCAAAGTTCCACCCTTGGGAGTTTTGGGTAACGGTAGGGCAGGGATCTGTGGTCTGACCAGGGCACCACCAGCCCGGTCACAGCTGGGCCTTTTCTCTCCCTGCACGCAGAGCACCAGGTCCACGCCCTCGAGCAGCGCCTCGGGCTCGCGCCCGGCCTCGCTGGGCTACGCGGGGGCGGCGGGGCCGCGGCCCATCACCCAGAGCGAGCTGGCCACCGCCCTGGCGCTGGCCAGCACCCCCGAGAGCAGCTCGCACACGCCCACCCCGGGCACACAGGTAACGGCCTGCACTGCCTGCCTCTGCACTCCCTCATGGAAGTGTCCTTTCCCTTAGGATCCTCTCCTGGCACCCAGGAAACAGCCAGTACCAGCCCGGCTCAGGGCTGGCACACCTGTCCCTGCATTCCCTCAGGGGGAGTTCCCTGTGTGACCCCAACCCTGGCACCCCTGGCTCTGCATTCCCTCAGGGGGAGTTCCCTGTGTGACCCCAACCCTGGCACAGTTGTCCCTGTATTCCCTCATGCAAATCCGTGTCATTCATATCTTCCCCATGGTCCCATCACCCAGGAGACAGCCAGCACCAGCCCTGCTCTGGGCTGGCACCCCTGGCTCCATTCCCTCATGCAAATCCGTGTCATCCATATCACCCAGGGCACAGCCAGCACCAGCCCTGCTCTGGGCTGGCACCCCTGGCTCCATTCCCTCATGCAAATCCGTGTCATCCATATCTTCCCCATGATCCCATCACCCAGGGCACAGCCTGGGTCAGCTCTGGGGCTCTTCTTTCCTCCTGGAGGAGCTCCCTTTCCCGTGGGATTGAGGGTGAGGGGCTGCTGCAGGTGTTGCTCCGTGCTGGTTGCTGGGAGCCCTCTCCTGATGCCTTCCCTCCTCCTAGGGCCACTCCTCCGGGACGTCCCCGATGTCATCGAGTGTGCAGTCGGGGACACCCATCACCAACGACCTGTTCAGCCAGGCCCTACAGCACGCCCTGCAGGCCTCAGGGCAGCCCAGCCTCCAGGTCAGTGGCAGCCCCTGGGGTTGTGTGTCCCACTGCTGTCTCCTGTGGTGGGACATTACCCTGGAGGGGGCATCGCTGGTGCCTTTTCAGCCTGCCTAAAAGCAGAGGCCAAGCAAAGTTCAGGGAATAAAAGGTTATATTTGTTGAAGGGTACCTTCGGGTACATTTTGGGCAGATGAGGCACCCCCAGGGGCTACACCCAAAAATGGATGATGGGTCATGGGTTTTACACACTTCTATAAGTTGGTGCATCTGCATATTGGGGGTTAATCCTTCAATTACAGCTTCAGGTAATGAAGTAATTTACCTCCAGTTTGCTCTTCCCCCAACTCACTTTTGTTTCCATCTCTCAGGCCTGAGGCAGTGAGGGGTCCTTGATTCCCAGGCCCGGGCAGGAATTGTTGTGTCTGACCAAAATGGGAAAGCAGCAGCTGATGCTCTACTGAGTTTAGAGTTACACACTAAAGAATTGCAGGAGCACAAATGTAGGAAAAATATAAAAGCTAAAATCTTAAGGCATCATCCCAAGACCCTGCAACAGTACTGGGTGGAAACTGGGATGGAGGGGTGGTGGGTTTGGGGGCTTGGCAGCATCACCGAGCTTTCAGGAGCTGGGAGGGTGGGCAGTGGGGAGGGCTGCTGGTTCCCCTGCTGGGATTCTCCCACCCACCCCAAGTTCCCTTTGCTGTGAGCAGAGCCAGTGGCAGCCCCAGCTGCAGCAGCTGCGGGACATGGGGATCCACGACGACGAGCTGAGCCTGCGGGCCCTGCAGGCCACCGGAGGGGACATCCAGGCTGCCCTGGAGCTCATCTTTGCTGGGGGGGCCCCCTAACTCTTCCTGCTGGACCGGTGAGTTGTGCTGAGACTGCAGCCGGGCTGGTTCTGTGCTGGGGGTGCTCCTTGGCCTGCTCTCCTGTGGGGAGCGCTGAGGGCAGCTCCAAATCCTCCCTGCAGCCTCCTCAGGACTCAGCACGGAGAAGAGCAGAGGTTTCTCGGTGCTGGAGGCGTGTCCCCTCCCGCTGTGCAGTGTTTTGTCCCTTGTTTCGTCCCCGCGCTCCCCCTGGATTAAACGGGCCCTGCTGGGTTCCCTGCCTGCCCTCTGGGTGTGCTCTGTTCCCGGGTTGTGCTGCAGGTCCCGCCAGGGAAGGGCAGTGGAGCTGCAGGAGGAGCTCTGCCCTGGTGGGAGCTGGTGGCTTTCAGCAGGGGCACGGCAGTTCATGGCCGCCACGAGGTGACAGCGACAAAGGAACGACGAGGGCTGAGTGTCAGCGAGCTGGAGAAATGCCTCTGACACAGCCCGCTCTGGCTGCGGCAGTGCCCTCTAATCCTGGGTGCCACCACGTGCCCGGGCTGCAAAGCCAATTAGCGGCGTTTGCCTCTAATTGCAATCAGTGCGAGCAGCGAAAAGCCAAGCCTGGAGCTGGGCCGGGGTTAACGAGGCGTGAAAACGGGAGCTGGTTCTCCTGGGCTGCCGCCGTGGCTGCGCCGAGCCGAGAGCGCTCTCCTGCCTCCCCTCGGGGCTGCCCCCTCCTGCTCCGCCAGCTCTGTGATCCTCGCTGATAGCATCTCGGTATCACCCAGCAAATGCGGATTGTTCTCGGCGGGGGAGCCCTGCGCTGATAGGTTTTAATCCTGTCGAGAGGATTAATGCCCGAGGGAAGCAGGGAGGGGCGGCTTTTGTGCCTCGGGCTGCCGCAGATAAGATGTGATGCACATCAAGGGCTTTCCTGGCGCCCTCCCGCCTCGCTGCCCTCGGCACGCACGCGGGTTTTCTGTGTAAGAGAAGCGATTAATCCCCTCCCGTCCCTGCCTTTGCGGGGGCAGGACAGCATATGCACGGACCCTCCCTTCCCCACGGCCCTGCTGTCAGCCCCCAATCCCCCGGGATCGCCGCGGATTAGCCGGATCGCAGATGCTGCTGCCCAAAGCCGGGAACATTTGCACAGGGCTCTCCTGGAGCTGCTGTGGCACCGGCGTGTCCGGTTTCCCCCCCTGCGCCGCCTGAATTCTCCATTTAGGCCTCGCTGCCGTCCCAAAATGGTGGGGTTTGTGTCACTCCTGGGATTTTTGATCCCTCTGTTGACCCACGCTTGGCGTGAAGCCGTTCTCGCTGCTATTTCTGCTTCCCCACACCTCCAGAGAGCTGAGAACTGCCTGGATTTCGGGGCTGGAAGTGACTTTTCCCTGATTTCCTTTCCCAAACGGCAGGGCTTGGCTGGGAGCAGCAGCTCAGGCACATTCCCCGGCTGCAGCAGAGAAGTTGGCAGCGCTGCCGCTCACGACGCTGCCTTCGCTGGCCCCGCAGAGCCGCGCTCAGGCTCGGGGGGAGCTGCAGGGAGGGGGAGCGGCTCTGCCGCCTCCTGCACGGCTGGGGAGGCACCGAGCTGGGCTGCAGCAGCTCCTGCAGCACAGGGGAGCTGGGAGGGGGCTGGCAGTGCCTCTGCAGCCGCCCCGGGGCTGCGCATTCCCGCTGCTGCCAGCCTCACACGGGAGCAGCAGAACAGCAGGGAAAGGCTTGAAAGTGCAGGGTTAGGTTGGGTATCAGGGAGGAATTGTTCCCTGGGAGGGTGGGCAGGCCCTGGCACGGGGTGCCCAGAGAAGCTGTGGCTGCCCCTGCGTCCCTGGCGGTGTCCCAGGCCTGGTGGGAGGTGTCCCATGGCTGGGATGGCTTTAAGGTCACCAATTACGAGTGGCTGACCACGACAGAGCAAACTGGTGCCTGTTCCTTGTGCTCCATGCCTGGTGCCGCTGCCCTGGCACCTTCCCCTCCCCCTTTGGACAGAGTGGCCCTGCTCTGGTCGGCTCTCAGGCCATCCCTCTCCTGCCCTGTGCCCAGTTCCCAGCACGCATCCCTGGCTGGGCGTCGCTGGGAGCAGACTGGGAAGTGTTGGCTGACCCTGAGGAGCAGCAGCTCAGTTCCCCAACGTAAGCAGGGCCCTTCTGTTGCTGACATCAAAGAGCAGCTCTTGGTCTGGTTCCCTGCTGGCCTCGGGCTGCCAGGGGAAGCTGTGACAGCAGGGATGGACAGCAGCAGCAGCAGCTGCTTTTCCTCCCATGTTTTCCATAATCCTGTTCTTCTGCTGCTGCCTGACCCTCGCTGGACACCTGGAGGGGGTGGAGGTTTGGCTGGGCTCTGCACCATGTGCGCCCTGCTTTCCTGGAACCCTTCTTCTCCTTGTCTCTCTCATTTTGGACTGATTTGTCTCTCTGAGTTGATTTTCCAGAAAAAAAGGTGGAGTGGAGATGGAGCAGAATCTCCCAGGTGGCTTTTGCAGTGCCCCAGCCACTGTTGGACAGATTTCCATGGGGTAATGTCTGTTCCTTGCTCCCCCAGCCTGATAAACTCTGACTATTCCCAGTCTGTCTCAGTCACATCCTGTGGCTCCACACCTAGCCCTGAGCTCCTCCCTGGCACATAAATTCCAGAAAATCAGTGAAGGTGACTTTCCCTGATGCTCCAGGATTTGTTGGGCAGGAACAGCAGCAGGAATTTGTCTGGCACAGCCTTTGCCCATCAACTTTCTTTTTTGCAGAGGACTCAGTGGTTTCCTGGCTGCTTCCTTTCCAGCTTTGTCCTTGTAGGAAAGGCCAAAACACATCAAAAATTCGGGGTTTTCTTCCTTTTTCCAGCTCTGTGCTGGTTCAGGGAGGGGACAGGCTGTGGAAGGGGACAAAGGAAGGGACAGAGGTGTCCTTGGCAGTAAGGACATTTTGGTCTTACTCTTTCTCGGGGGAAACTGGAGGAAGGAGGAAAGTTCTGCTGCTGGGACAGGTGATGAGGTGAGAGGGCAGGTAACACACCCAGTGAGCTGTGTCCTCTGGGGTTTGGTCCTTTTTTGTGGCATGAATCACCATTTTCCAGTTAGAAGTGACAAAAAAGGAGCTCTGGTTTCAGCCCTCAAAGCGCCCTTTTAAGGTTACGGAGTTGAGAGGCCACGTGATCAACCAACAATAAAAACCAGGCAACTATTTTAATTTTGTGGAAGCAGAAATGGGCTGAAAATGTCACCCTGTGAGAATGTTTCTATTTCCTTATGTTCCCTTTTATATTTATAGTGTTCTAATATTCATAAACGTGTCCCAAAATCCCTGTGAGAGGGTTTTTTTCTCTCCCCTCCATCTCAGAAATAAATGCTGATTTAAGTGCAGGGTCTGCTGGTTCAGCAGGGATTGAATTAATTCAGGTGTTGAGTTGGAGCTGTGGGCTTCCACTCCAGGAGCCATAAAAGCATCAGAGGGGAGCCAGAGTTCCTTTTTTTTCCTGCAAGGGCTGAGAACACAGACTGGAGCAAAACTCTGGAGCAGGGTGAGCAGAGAAAAACCCATTTCTAAGAGATTTTCCAGCATCTGGCTGTCAGAGGTTGGGGACCTTCAGAGCTGGGTGTTGGGAACAGAGCCCTCACGAGGTTTATCTGTAGAACGGCAGATCTGTGGCCTCTGTGTCACCCCTGGGGACTGGCCCCAGGTGCCAAGGCTGTCCAGCAGCTGGGCAGGAGGAGCTGTGGCACTGTGACACTTGCTGGGTCCCAGCGAAGCTTTCAAGGTTCCTTTTGGGGGGCACTGGGACACAAGCAGGTGCCAAGGACAGGGCTGCCAGAAGGAACTTTGTCCTCTGATGTCACTGGAGAGGGCTGATGTTCCTTCTGTTGTGACTGTGGCCACTGGGACAAGAGAAGGTGCCAAGGACAGGGCTGCCAGAGGGAACATTGTCCTCTGATGTCACTGGGGCAGGAGCAGGGGGTTCCTTTTGGGGTGCCTGTGGCCATTGGGGCACAGAGAGGTGACGAGGACAGCCAGGGGAGCGGGGCAGCGAGGAGCAGCGCTGTCCCCTGTGTCCCTGGGGCAGCAGGAGCCAGCCCAGCCCGTGCTGAGCGTGTCCCCTCTGTGCTGCTGGGTCTGTTGGCTGTTGCAGGGCAGGGCAGCAGCGATCCCTGCAGGATCCCTCTGCGGGGTCTGCCTGCCTGGCATTAACACCCTGACCCTGGGGGATTCTCGGCTCCACGGGTTTAATCCCCCGTTTCTGCCAGCTGCTGTCTGCTCAGGGAGTTCCCAGCTGTTTGTTCTCTCCCTCCCCAGTCCCCAAGGGGCCCTGTGGGACCGGGCTGCCCCCACAGCAGGTGACAGGCAGCACCAGGAAGGGCAGATGGGACACAGGAAAAAAAAAGGGGGGCTCCTCCCTGCCCAGCACAATGGAAAAACAACCCAAAGAGTCTGTGGGGCCGTCCTGCTGGGAGAGGTGGAGAGCTGCCCGTGTGTGACAGCCCAGTGTCCCTGCAGCCGCTGTCCCCGTGCGTCACCAGCCCCGGGGGCTCTCAGGGCTCCCTTCTGGCAGACAGCACTCCAAGGTCACGGGGAGGGAGTTTGCTTTTCTGAGCAGCTCAGGTTTATGAGCCTGGTCAGCTTGGAGAGGGCTCTGGAACTTTTCCCAGCAGCTTCTCGAGAGCCAGGGGAGTTTGTTTGGATTCCTGCAGAAGAATGCGGGCTGAGATTCGGGCTGCTGTCACGGCAGGCGGATTGCAGAGGGGGCACACCTCAGCCAGGTGTGTGCAGGAGGGGTTTGTGCCTCTGCTGGGGCTGAGAAAGGGAGGTCATCATCTGCTTTAGGGGACCCTGGGGCTTCCAGAGCTGCTGGCAGATGTGGGGATCCCGTTTTGGGGAGCCTGAGACGAGGCCATTCCCATTCCAGTGCTGCCTGGAGTGCAGACCCTGGCAGAGGAGCAGAGCACTCAGGGAAAGGAGGATCAGGAATTGCAGAGCAGGCTGACCTGCTGGAGCCTGGCTGGGAGCTGGAGCTGGCTGTGCAGCTCTCATGGTGTGCCTGAACAGAGCCACCCATTCCTGTTCTTTTTGCTGTTCTAACCTTGTTTACTTGGGTGGGACTCTGCACTGCATTTTGTTTACTCTGCCTCAAGCTTTTGGCACCCCTGCTTTGTTTCCTGCCCCCCTAGTGAGTCCCCTCTGAGGATGTGACACCCGCAGGTGGTGCTCCTGTGCCTCCCAGAGTGGGTTTGGTGACCAGGGTGGGCTGTGGCCGTGGCCAGTCCTCAGGCAGGACCTGTGACACTAAACCACGTTGTGACACCGGCCTGGGAGAGCCCCTGGGCTTTCCTTTAGAGGCACCATGAGGAAAGGGGAGTCCCAGGTTGGGGTTTTGTGCTGCTCTCAAAATTGCTGAGTGCAAATCAGCTCAGTCACAAGTTCCCTTCTGGCCAAATCTGCTGGGAAATCATCTTGGGGGAGCCAAATCTGCTGGGAAATCTCTTTTTGGGGACACGTGGCTCCCCCACCCCTTTCCTGAGCGGTTTGTAAAGCTCTGGGGGTGGCTCTGAGCACGTTTGGGCCCCTTTGGTGGCACTTGTGCTGTGCTGTCCTTTGGCAGAACCCGGGGGGAAGCTGTGCCAACTGCTCAGAGCCCCCAGACTCAATCCAGCCTGAAGAGATGAGCATGGAGAGCTGGGAAGTCCCCAAACTCTGCAGGGCTGTGGCCTTGGGGAGGGATGGTTGAGGGTTTTTGGTTGCTGCCTGCCAGGAACGTGAGCTGAGGGGAGAGAATTTGGGTGTGGAGAGCAGAAAATGCAGCAGCTGATAAAGGATCAGTGTGCTCGCTTCCCTCCTCACTCTGTCAGCTGGGGAATGAAGGGCCTGTCAGCACCAAGAGGAGCTGTGAGGGGGATTTCACTGATTCCCATTCCAAACCCAGCCTGAGCAGCCAGCTCCTTCCCAAAATGAGGATCGGGAGCTCTGATCTTCCAAAAGTTCTGTCCCACCCTCCTGGGCCATCGGTTCTTCCCACAGGTTTAGCACAGGATTTTCCAGCTCTGGGCCAAAGTGTGCAGCACCCCAATCTTGTGTGGGAAGGGATCCTGGAATGGGGGGGTGAGGAACAGTGCAGCACCCCAATCTTGTGTGGGAAGGGATCCTGGAATGGGGGGGTGAGGAACAGTGCAGCACCCCAATCTTGTGTGGGAAGGGATCCTGGAATGGGGGGGTGAGGAACAGTGCAGCACCCCAATCTTGTGTGGGAAGGGATCCTGGAATGGGGGGGTGAGGAACAGTGCAGCACCCCAATCTTGTGTGGGAAGGGATCCTGGAATGGGGGGGTGAGGAACAGTGCAGCACCCCAATCTTGTGTGGGAAGGGGTCCTGGAAAGGGGGGTGAGGAACATCCTCACCCTTTGTCCAGCTCAGCAGGGTCCCTCTGGGAGGGGGATGTCACTGAGGTGTGGGAGTGTCACAGCTGCTTTGTGGCACAGCAAAGGTCTTGCCAGGACTGAGATTTCTCTGGTTGTGCCTTTTTTCCGTGGAAGCTCAGCCTGTGCTGCTGCTTCCAGGGGTCACATTCCTGGCCGAGGCAAGGTAACAGATCTGGTTTTGTGGATGAAATCCCCCCACGCCTGCTCGGGTGCCAAGTGCAATCTGAGCTCTCTGGGTTGCCTGGGCCACAAACAGTCAGTCTGTGATGAGTAAAACTGTTCCTCCTCGGGGAAAATCTGTGCTTCTGACAAGATTCCTGGGGGAGGCTGCCTCCTGATCCGTGCTGGAAGCGAGGCGCATGATCCGGGAGAAAGCTGCTCACGAGTTGCGCTGGAGAAGTTCTGATCCCGGAGTGGAGCAGATGGAAATTCCTGCAGGAAGGGGCTGGGCTGCTGCCTGGAATCCGATGCCGTGTGGTCCTGAGCTAACAAGCTGAATCGTCGAGCTCCCTCCCCGCTTTGGGAAGCGTGTGCTTCATTCCAGCAGCTGCAAACCGGGAGCGGGCTGGGGATGGGGCTGCTCTGGAGGGCTGGCTTCTCCACGTCCTGCTCATCTCCTGGAACCGCCTTCCCAGGCAATGATCTCGTGGTTCTGGGAGCCAGGCTCCCATCCTGGCTGCTCTCAGGGATTTTAGGCAGGAATCCTTCCCTGTGAGGCTGCCCCATCCCTGGAAGTGCTCCAGGATGGGCTTGGAGCACCCTGGGATAGTGGGAGGTTCCGCCCCAAATCATTCTGAGACCCTGCAAACACCCCCAGGCTCCTGAGAGGGCACGAGGCTAAATTTTATCCACAGGATTTCACTGCAGGTGGAACAAAACCCCCCAAACTCCGAGCCAAAACCATGCAGAGCCCCCAGCGGCTGGGTAGGGGTGAAAGAAGGAAACTCCTTTTCCAGGAGTGTTTTTCAGGAAGAAAACTCTTTTTTCAAGAGTGTTTTTCAGGAAGAGAACTCCCTTTGTCAAGAGTGCTTTTTGGGAATAAAACTCCTTTGACTAGAGTGCTTTTTGGGAAGAAAACTCAAATTTTCCCTGTTGCAAACCCAGTGCTAAGGGGGCGTGGCGGCTCGGGGAGGAACCAGGGCGCTGCAGCTGCCCCCGGGGCAGTTCGGGGTGAGCTCAGAGCGCCCCGGGGCCGGGAATCACCGCGGCCGCGAGTGCGCCTGGCTTCCCCCGGGATCGCCCCGGCAGCTGCGCGGCCAAAGAGAAGGACGAACCCACACGCGCGCACAAAGAGGCGCCTGGAAATCCCTGTGGCCCCTTCAAATTCACCATTAGCCGGCTCATTAAGTTACTTTTGCTTCCTCCAGAGCGTCCTGCTTTGCTCTGCCCCTGCTCGTCCCTCCAGGAGCGGAGCGGGGCCGGGGCTGAGCTTCAATCGCCACTTTAAAGGGCGCAGCTGCGTCTCGCTCCCGGTGGGCTTCTCCCATTCCGGTCACGTCCCAGCTCGCTCTCCGTGCTCGGAATGCCCTGCTCCTCTCATTAACCAGCGCCACAAAGGCTCCCGGCCCTCCCCGCGGGGACCTTGGGGACGCGGAGGTGACAGTGCCACACGCGGGGGGTGCTTTGGGGGAGCAGCCGCACCGCAGGGGTTCGGGGGTGCTCGGGCAGGGCTCGCCGTCCTGCGGGCTCCCAGAGTGTCCCCATCCGCTCGGGGATGTCATTCCGTGCCACGTGCGCTGGGGAGAGGAGGGTGACAGCGCAGGGAGCCCGTGGTGACAGGTGCGTGTCCCTACGAGCGGCCCTTTCCTGGAGGTCCCGCTCCTCCTGCATCCAGCTGTTGGGCTCTCCATCCAGCTCTTCGCACCTGGCCCTGGGCGCACCCCGGGTGCACCCCGGCCTGTCACCGCTCTCTGCCCCCATTCTCGGCCTTTTTCCGTTCTCGGCTCACCCGTCCCGACCTCTATTTCCCCTCCCCAGCCCCCGCGGGAAGTTCTCCGCAAACCTCGGCCCAGCTGCGGCTCTTCCAGCGCCCGCGGGTGACACAGCCACCGACCCCCGCACCTTCCTCTCCCCGAGGGGCAGCAGGAAAACCCAAAAAAAGACCCCAAAATCCCCAGCAGAAGCTGCAGAGAGCTCAGGTGTTAAGGCGAGCGGCCGGGGCTGTTTCGTTGCGGCCCCGCCCTCTCCCGTTCCATTGGCTGCGGCCGAGCTTTGTACGGGCGAGATGCAGCTGTCAGCCCGGCCGGCTCGCAGTCCCGGCTCGCTCACGGACTAGCGATGGGCAGGAGGAGGTGGCCTGTCGCCCTCCTGGTGGCCCTGTGGCTCGGCCAGCTGGGCACGTGGGCAGCGGGGCGCCCCAAGGTGAACCCCAGGATCGTCGCGGCTCCCCAAGGTGAGTCCCGGGCTGCGCCCTCGGCATGCGGCTGCTCCCCGCGCTGGCTCCTTCCTACCTGGGGCTCGTCCTTTCAGCACACTCGGGCTATTTTTATTTCTTTTGTGTCCTCGGCGAGGCTCTTGGCTCTCCTTAAACGCCTGTGGGCTGAGGCTGCTGGCTTTTAATTGGATTTTTAGACCGCTCCTTCCCCTTTTTTTTATATTTTAAAAGCCTTATCCTACCAGCTGGAGACATTAAAGGCTGTCGAAACGCTTTCTATTCCCTCCGCTATCAGCTGGGTGTATTAAAGGCTGTCAGAAAGCTCTGAGGCGGCCACAGGACACATTTCCTAACTTGCAGCTCTCCAGAAAAAGAGAAGTGTATTTACATAGTTAATGCGCTTATTCAGCTGCTAACTCGCCCTGCTCGCTGCAGATGAGTTTGGTGAGTAAATGTTTGCCGAGGACCCCCGGTCACGGGGAAAAATGTACAAACGGCACGTAAGGACTCTGTAAGCAGATCGGATCTCGGCAAAGCCGAACAAAGAAAGGTTTTCAAGGCTCCGAGCCTGGTGCGTCGGCGCTGGTTTGATCCCGAGTTTTGGGGCGAATCCCCTCCGGGCTGGCTGGAACAAAGCCCCCGTTGGCTTTTGCCGGGCGGGCGGGCCGGGCTCTGCAGCACAAGGGTTCCTCTGTGCTCCTCTTTCCCCGGCAACTTCCGCGGCCGCCCATCTCGCTCCGCTCCGCTCCGAGCCATCTGCTCTCCTCCGCTGGCATTTGCGGAGCCTTCCCGGGCTGGGAGGGCGGGGGGAGCGGCGCTGGCCGTGTGCGCGGCTCGGGGTGGCCTCTGCCGTCACCTTGTCGCACAAAGGGGAGAGCACCGGCAGGGCAGGGCAGGGGAGGCTGCTCCGCGATGGCGTCACCGGTGGTGGCTGCGGGAAAAGGGAGCGGGAGCGGGACGGGAGCTGCCGCTCCGGGGAGAATCGCCCCGTTCCCCACAGCCTCGGGGTTCGGCGTGGCTGGAAAGGGAGGGATGGAGCGGCCGACCCCCACCTGCGTCCCTGCACAATGCTGTCACTTGTCCCCTCCCCCACTTTGCCTGCACCTGTCAGCGAAACCAATCAGGACTCACCTGCTCAGTTTATCCGCTCTGCGCTTAGTTGCACCTCTAATTATTCCTGAGAACTCGGCAGGGCCCTGGGGTAAGAGCGATTGCAGTCAGGGAGGGATGGGAAAGAGCCGTGTCCTATTTAGCAGCTCCTTGGTGTCACCTCTACCCTCCCGAGGCAGGGCTGTGGCTGAGGGAGGAGGAGGAGGGTGCAGGAGCGGCCCGGGGGCTGCTGTGGCCGAGGGGCCGCGGTGAAGTTGCCCACGCCGCGGGCTCGGCGGGCTCGGCGGGGCCGGCGCTCAGCACGTGTCTGCCGCAGCCGCAGCCCCGCTCCCGGCCCTGCCTGCGCGGGGATGGAGCCGCAGGGCTCCTTTCCAGCTCGGCCCCCCGCTCCTGGGGGCGGAGAGCCGCGTTCCGGGCCCGCCGCTGCCTTTGCCGTGCTGCAGGCTTGGCCCCGGCCCTGGGCTCTGCGGGAGCTGGCAGCTCTCCCCTAATTGAATTTCTTACACGCCACGGCCCCGCAGCAGCGGCAGGTGATGCGGCTCGGCAAAGGCACCTCCACGTGCTCCAGCCCGAGGAGGGAGAGCGTTTCTGGGGCTGGGCAGAGCCGGGCTCTCTGCAGAAGCCATCCCTCCCTCCCCGCCTGCAGCGCAGGAAATTGGGCAAAGCTGCAGCTGCTTGTCCCTCCCTCAGCCTGGTCCCCTGGCCAGCACCGTGCCCGGCGGGTCTGTGACCGCCAAAGTCTCGGTTCCGCTGCTTTGTGGGGTGGATTTGGTGACATCTGGAGCCTCCCTGGCTCCCCCGACCCCTGCCCTCCTTGCAGGTCCCTGCGCCTCTCTGCTGTTCTGCCCCCAGCTCCCAGCAAGGAACAGGCAAGGGGGCGTGGGGAACTGGGACAGAGAGTACCCGGCGGGGTGGCCCGAGCCCGCGCTCACGCCTGGGGCACAGGAGCGCTGCAGGCCCTGCCGGCGCCCGGAGCTCCTGCATCAGCCGTTCCCAGCACTTTGGAGCACGGTGCTCCGCAGCTACGGCCCCTGAGCCGGCACCGGGGCCAGCTCCGGGTCCCCCGGGCACTGCTGGGCACCCCCTGAGTGACAGGACTCCCTCTGCTCCCAGGGAAGGTCAAAGGTTACCCGTCACACTTTTTGGACACTAGAGTGACTCAGATCACTCCTACTGGCAATAAAAACCTGTCATCTCTACCGGCGTGGCCTTTGCCCGGTTCCCTGCCCCATGCTCCACGGAGGGGGACGCCAAGGCCGAGTTCCTCCGGGCTGGCTGGTGCAGCGCCCCCATCACCCCTGCCCTCCCTCCCTGCCCGGCAGAGGCGCGGCCGCATCCCACACGGAGCTCCCGCTCCGGCACATCCCGCCTGTCCCGGGGCCGGGAGGGGACACCGAGCCCGGGAGGGGACAGACACCCAGCCCGGGAGGGGACAGACACCCAGCCCGGGAGGGGACACCCAGCCCGGGAGGGGACACCGAGCCCGGGAGGGGACAGACACCCAGCCCGGGAGGGGACACCCAGCCCGGGAGGGGACAGACACCCAGCCCGGGAGGGGACACCCAGCCCGGCTGTCTCCTGACCGGAAAGTCACCGAGCATCGCGAAACGCTGAGCGTGGCACGGAGCCTGCGGGCGGGCTCGGGCTGCTGCAGCCCGCGGCGTCTGCAGCGCAGGCTCGGCTGGAGCTGCTGCCACGCTCAGGAATTTGTCCCTGCTCAGCCACACGTGCGGAGAGCCCAGGAAAACTCGGATGCTGGCTTTGACGCCGCGGGGTGGGCTGGGCTCCGGCTGTTTAATTATTCCCAGCTCGTTAACAGGTGAGCTGGCAGCCGGAGGGAGCAGAGAGGAGAGGAGAGGTCCCCGGGGAAAAGCAGGATTATCCCATTGACCCTGGGCTGCCCGGGGGGGGGGTGAGCTGGCCCCGGCCGCCCCGGGACACAGCGGGCCCTGCAATGGCAGTTCTGGGAATCTGCCTGGAACAGCTCCTGGGCTCTGCCTCCTTGGCCGCCTCCTTGGCTGGCAGAGCTGTGTCAGCAGGGCTGGCAGCGAGCTCTCCGGGCCCTGGCGCAGTGGGGCCGGGTCCCCCCGGAACCTTCTGGAAAGAGCAGCAGAGGGGATAAGGGATGGAGTCAGAGGATGCAGGGAATGGCTTCCCACTGCCGGAGGGCAGGGATGGAGGGGATACCGGGAAGGAATTCCTGGTTTGGAGGGGCTGGGCTGCAATTCCCAGAGCAGCTGTGGCTGCCCCTGATCCCTGGCAGTGCCCAAGGCCAGGCTGGACATGGGGGCTTGGAGCACCGATGGAACACACTGGGATGTGTCCCTGCCGTGGGCAGGGCACGGGGTGAGATGATCCTGAAGGTCCTCATCTCTTGCTGTTGTGGCAAACGAGGGATTTCTGGTGCCAGCAGCAGCTTTTTCTCCTTGGTGACAGCAGCTCTGGGGCTTTTTGTGGTCCCAGGGTGTGAAACATCTTTGTAGGACACTTTCCCACGAAGCTCTTGGAGCATCACCATTTCCAGGAGAAAGCTGCTCGCTTTCCCAGCAGTGCTATTTTCTCCTTTTTCACAGGGTTGGGGGATGCTGGGAGCTGAAAATGTTGGTTGGGGAAAAAAAGAAAAAAAAAAAAGAAAAAAAGAAAAAGAAATATGTTTTGCTGTGCGCAGATTGAAAAAGAAGAAAAGCAAACCAAACAAATGGAGTGAATCACAGGCACCTCCTGTTGCAAGAGCACGACACAAAAACAACAGGCAGGGCACGACTGGTGGAAGTTGTGGCTGGAAAAGGGAGCCAGATGCCAATCCCTGACCAAACTCCCAGCTCTGCACCAGCCAATTTGGGGAGGGAAGTGCTGAAAAGCGGCCTGGGAAGGTGTTCTGTGGGTGATGCTGCCTTAAATGGGACAAACTAAATTTAAACTCGAGTGCTCGGGTACAAACTAAATCCAAGCTGGAGCACGAAATAAATCTAAGTGCAAGGTGCTTTTTAGGGAAAATCTCGCATCCAGAAAAAGGGCTGGGAGGTGAGCAAGGAGGGGAAATGGGTTCCAGCCACCTGCTTCCAGGCTGCTCCAAAAATAGGGCTGGTTCCTCCTGCTGGGCACCCTTTTCCTGCCAGCTCCGCCCGTGGGATGCTGCAGCTGGGGGAGGTGGAAGCAGCTGCTGTCGTTTAGGTGTGGGGACACAGGTTTGGGTGACATCCTGCCCTCAAGGACAGCTCTGCTTCTGTCACCTGGGCCCTCTCTCCTTATCTGCTGGGGTCAAACATTCCTGTCTGGCTGTGGGAGGGAGGGGGCACCGAGTTCTGGGAGTGTCCTGGAAGAATTCTGGGCAGTCCCAGCCAGACCTGTGCCCCCGGGCTGCCTGCCCAGGCCCTGCTGGCATCTGGGAGTTCTGGGAAGTGCCAGTGTCACATTGCTGCCCCCAGGGCTTTCCAAGTCTGGGAAATGGGAGCTGCAGCCAGGGCTTGGATGTTAGCTGGGAGTGGGAATGCCATGTCGAGGGCTCGGTGGCATTCCCTGGCACCAACCCGGAGTGTCCCGGGGCTGGCACCCACCTGGAGCTCCTGGCAGGTGTGGGGAGCCTCCAGCAGCAGCCATGCCTTGGGAAGGCTGGGCTGGAACAGAGAGGGGACAGAGCCAGAGAATAAACAGAGATTTATTGAAAGGCCTCCAGGG
>VZUI01058499.1:0-26218 GCA_013401135.1 Cettia cetti
CCTTCCCGGCCGGGCCCTCCCCGCCGCCTTTTGTGCGGCCGCGGCGGCGGCGGGAGGAGGAGGCGGGGGCGGCGCCGCGGAGCTGCCCGGGGGCGGCGGGACGGGACGGGACGGGACGGGGCGGTGTGCGGGTCCCCCTGTCCGTGCGCCTCGCCGTGTGTCCGTGGGTCTGCGCGTGTGTCCGTCCCGCTGCCGAGGGTGCGCTGCCGCCTCCCCGCCCCGTGCAGGGAGGCGTAGCCGCGTCCGCCGCGGGCACGGCCGGGCCCACGCAGGCGGGACACGGACACGGACACGGACACGGACACGCACAGGCTGCCTCCGCACACGCACATCTACCCGCAGGGACAGCCACAGCCAGACACGCAGGGCGTGCGCGGACACACGGACACGGGCACGCACACAGATGGACCCACAGGCACACGAGGAATGCGCGCCCTCGCTCACAGCAGGGCTTGCACTCATTCCCCACGGGTCAGTGCCTGCTCTTACGCGGCATTTTTCCTGCTTCAGGGATTTTCTCTGTGCAAACAGACCGTGTCCGTTTAGTGAAGGGCTCAGTGAGCCAGGGCACTCTGGCAGCGCTCCGCTCACTGTCTGAAGGCTTTTTGGCACGGTCCACGCCCCCACCGCCTGCGACATCAACACTTCAGATCGAAAGAAAGCATCGGATTTATAATCGTGTTTGGGTTGCTGGAGAGTTTTCTGCATTCTTCTGCTTTTAAAATAAATCATAAATCATCCCTAGAGATGATCATTGATTTTAAAAGCAGTTTATAGTAACAGGTTACTTACCCATGACCTGCAGACCCGCATGATACGCTCATGTCTACTAGATCTCACCATCAGATTTTGCTTGAAACACATATATTGTGTTGCTGTTCTCAGACAGAAGTGATTAACTGTAATGCCACCTGCCAAAATTTCCCCTTACTTGGGTTTCCAACCTGCTTTCACAAAGCTTGTTGATTTCTTCAACCCTTTCTGGAGAAACTAGGTTTGGGTTTAAAGTGACTATTTGTTGTTTTAGGAAATACAAACCTACAAAAGTTGTAACATTTTAACTGTTCCAGTGCTGCTAAATCAAACCTAGTCCTGATGTGGCTGGAGGAGCATCACTACCATACTGCTTGCAGCCAGTGCAAAAATATCACTAAATGCCTCATCAAAACCTCTGCCATGGTGTGGTATGTGGGACAGGCAGTAACCTACAAGCTGCCCTCGAGCTGTTGGCTGTGTGTGGGGAAAGGGACAGTATCAGCTCTCCCTGCTATCCCAAAAAACATAAAGGTGCATGTTGTCACCCTTAATTAATAATAAAATTAATAATGTCCATGTTAGGACTGACCTGGACATGCAAGATGTGGCGTATGGGGACTTCAAAGCAGGTTGTTCCTCTGTGGAATATTTTTACTATTCCTGTGGAAAAAAATAATAATAAAAAAAAATTAAATGCAGATCCTGCACTTGCAAGAGATAAAGTACTCAATATGAGCATTACTGCCCATAGAAGCCTTATGTAGACTTAGAAGTCCCTTCTTGGATCTTCTGGCCATGCCCAAATACCCCAAGACACAACTACAAGTAAAAATATCCATGGATAGACTCATGTTTGAGAGCTTTAAACTATTCCTGGTTATGGGAGCAAGGAGATGCTCATCATTGTCTGTGTGTCCTGCCATGCTGCCCTGGGAGCACTGAGTGAAGGAGCAGATGCACTGGGGCAAGTGAATGAGCAAGGGGGAAAAGGAAAAGTAGGGGCATGGGGTAAAGAAACTACTTGGAGGGAAGGAAAGCACCTTTGAGACTCTACTGTGGCATCTCAAGGGGCAGAGAAGAGGGCTTGAGGAAGCGGGCAGTACTTTCAGAAGGAATGTATTGCAGCAGGACCAGAGCCAGGCGAGGCGTAGGAGCTCCCCAGCCATGGTTATATTTAGCTGGGCTCAGCTGAGGCCGAGCTCTCTCTTCCTGCAGGCGCCTGTGGCACTGGCACAAGCACCTGGTGCTCGCTGTGCCCAGGCTGTCCTCCTCCCACAGCCCCCATAAGAAGCCTCCATGAGAAGGGGGAAGGTCAGGAGCTGCTGCGATGCTCTTTTTGAGCAGTGAGATGTTGTCAATGCTCGACACCTGCTGTCAGTCATCATGTTTTTCAAGCCAAACCCATTGAAGGTCCCACAAAGTCACAGAAGGTTAATCATATCCCAGTATAACACCACTGACCAACAGACCACAGTGTGCTGTGTACAGGGAAAGACCCCTGGAGCCACAGGGGAGGCAGTGCTGTGGCTTCCCTGATGAGAAGAGTGTTAACACCCTTCTCTGAAGCTGGTACTGTTCTCTCGCCCCACATGCAGCAGCAAAAGGGGATGTAATTGTACTAATGGCCAAGTGAGCAGCTGTAACACCAATGGGGGATTTGTGGTGCTCATGAGGTGGGCAGCTCAGTTCCAGAGAAAGCAGACAGCCTCATGTCCCTGAGGTTGGCCACAGACCAAGAAATGAGGCATGTGCAGAGGTAATGTGTGGCCTGAAATGAGATCCAGAGAAGGTGTTGGTATAAAAGCTTCCTGCTTGCAGGTGACAACGTGTACTGTTTGTTTTTTCTGGAATTGAATGGGATGGCAGTAGATGCCCCTAAAAAAGGTTGCATTCATGTATGAAACCAGATAACCCTTTGATCTTCCTCCTGGGATTCCTGTGTTCTGAATAAGGGATTGCGAAAAAAAGCTTTTAGTGCCCATGTCTCAATAAGATTGTAATGTACTCAGTAGAAGATGAGTTTGAGGCAGCACCAAGATTTTGGGAAGAGAACAGAAAAAAGGGCTCTATCTCCTGGGGATTGTGAAAGGATGACCTACAACAAGGTCTCCCAGAATCTCCAGGAACAGCTGTCACCATAGCCTGGGTCTTTTCTCTCTTGACCATCATGTCTCCTGTCTGCAAAATGCCATTCTTGAGGATCACATAGTCCATGAGACTGAGATCCCTCAGGCTGCTTTAAGTGTTTACAGGCCCTTGGACCTGGGTGTTCAGTGTCATTGCACAGCTTTGCTGTAACAGAGAGAGGCAAATCCCTGTCTGGAAATGCCTGATCCTTATGTTCACATTCTTATCACTTACACTTTACACTGTGATTAAAGGAGGACATAAATCCAGGGTATCTGACCTAGCATGGATTTGAAAGTGATGTAATTATACGTTAATTCTTTGGCTCTTTTATCATCAGTTAAAACAAATAAAATCCTTTATCTGAGATACTCTAGATGTTCTATAGATAGGTTTTCATTGTCATATCTTCCTTGGGGCAGAAAGGGTGGATAAAAGCATCTGAGTCACATCTAGATGTCTGCCATGGCATTAAAGAGGTTCTGGATTTTCAGTGGTGATTCCTTCCTCTCTCTACACCAGTCTGAGCCACTCCCAGGCCCTTGCACCAAGCCACAGCCTGTTCCAGGGTGAAGCCTTAGTGTTTCACAAAATACAGCCACTCTCCAGCAACAAAATCCTGGGATATCTCTGACTTTTTCCCATTTCTAGACTCTGGGGAATAAGTTTAAGTTTGCTACTTCCTAGCAGTTCCAGCAGGAAGAAACATCATCTGTCTGGATGTAACACATTACAGCACATTATTATTGGGTATAACTCATTCAGCCACCATATTTGCAGTAAGTTCAGGACCAGCTAAGACATCTAAGATTGCCTGTTTCCAGAAGTCAGATGGCTGGATGGGGAATCCAGGTGCAGCCTGGTTTTGGGCACCACTGGTGCATAGCAGGTTCTGAACATCCCTCAGTCCCTTGGTCCAAGCAACTCTCCATGCAACAAAGGATGGCCAAACTGGAATTCAGATGGTGAAAAAGTGGACTGATTTATGGTTTTAATAAAAAGGAGTTTTAGGAGAGCTAGGGTCAAACTGAGGTGTAGGATCAGGGATGTGAAATGAAAGGCAAACTCATTTGAACATTGGAAACCTCCAGAGTATTACAAACATCTTGTATTAGGAAAAAAATCTTAATTTTCCTTTCCAGGTCCTCACCATGCTGTTTCCCTGTTCCTCCTGCTATGCCATGATGGGAAATAGGGGAGCAGAGATAGAAGTTGTGGCACAGTGCATCATTGCCATCCCCACACTGCATCCTCCCACCAGTGAGCCCATAGACTAAGCTGCTGGGGTTTTCAGTATCATGGAAAAAGTTTGTCTCCTTCTTTCTCCAAGACAGATTAAAAAAAAAAAAAAACAATTCACACAAAATGCTTGTTAGTAATAGGCAACTACCACATGCCAAAAATTACAATCATAAATTTAATCCTATTTCTATTCTCTGGCTAGAGATGCAGCACATGTTGCTGCTGCCTGCTATAAAAACAGATATTTTTACCATTTAAGGACCAGCCTCTGTCCTCAGATACTCAAGAGCAACACTACTCCCAAACAACTCCAGACCTGCTGAAGAGCAGCATTGCAACACTTCTGGGAAGCAGACAACAGCACCTAAAGTGGTTTTGTAAAGTTTTGACCCTCTAACAGATGGAAAAAAGGCAGAGTTCAGAATAAGTCTCTGAGATGGTCATGCCTGAAGCTGCTGAGCAGGAAAGTGAAGGAGGTGCAAGGGGAGAGACTTTCCTCATGCCTCGAGGGTACATAAAACTGAGAGGGATGATGAAGCCAGACCAAATCTGGCCAAGCTTTGGTGTGCCTACAGCCCCTGGAACAGGCTGGGAGGCACTTGGCTGCCGGAGAGGCTGTTTGCAGGAGGGGCCCACTGATGTGCTGAACCGAAAAGGGTGATGGATATCTCCAGCCATGAGCCATCCCAAAAAATATGCCCAAATCCCTAGAGAGAAGTAATGCGCCATCAGAGGTGTGGGGATGTACAGGGCTGTGCACAGGGGAGGGTTAAAAATTAGCAGCTCCGTGGAAACCTCTCTGTGTGCCTGTTAATGTTTAGCCCCAGGGAAAGCGTGCTCATTAAAAGGTTTTGCCTCCGGTGTGCTTTATCCTGCAACTGCAAACAGCCAGCTCCATCTTGTGGCCAGGGGCTCTGCTCGGTGCAGAGGAACGAGAGGGAGGAGGTTGGACAGACCCAAGGTCCGTCCTCACCGCCTGAACGGCGAGTTGAAAAATATTCTGTCTTCCTGCACGTCTTGCCACACATAAACTGGTCCCACTTTGGTTAGCACTCCGGGAGAGCCGCAAAAGCCAGAGTAAATGCTGGATGCACCTGGCAGGGGCTTCCTTATAATGGAGAGCTCAGAGAGATTCTCCTTGTATGCCTGCATGTAGGGGAAGCATCATCAAATACGATTTAAAATGTCAGCAGGCAGAGCCAACTAGGCTTGGCTCCACTCAAATCTCTGGCAAGATTCCCACTGAGTGGACTAAAAGCTCCAGTCCTAAGCACCTTGGTGAGCACAGTGCTCTGGAGGTACAAACGAGTTTCCAAGGAATTCACCTGGATCTGTGCAGTTTGGACCTCACAATGCCCCATACAGCTTTTTCAAATCACAGCTGACACCTGGCTATTTAATCACTATCTGAAATAAATCACTGGACTCTGGTTTTTTGCTTATTTCTCTAGCAAGTGGGTTTTGCCCAGTGTGAGCTTGCTGCAGAATCTGTTCACACCAGTCTTGGAAGGACAAAACAGTTGAGAAATGCCAAAGAGTCCACAAGGAAAGACCTTGCTTTGAAAAGAATAATAATGTACTGTTACACATGTGCAACACAAGCCCTGCTTCATTTATAGGAATGATATACAGGCCCAGGTCCACAATTCCTCCCCAGAGACCCCCATTCCCATTAATGTCAGTACAAGTTAGCCTGTGAAATACCTGCCTGGACTTGACCCCTGTTTCTCACCAATTTAAACATTCCTCTGCTTGAGAGAGGATTAGGAACCTTAGCACTATAATGACCTCTTGAATTCATTGACTGTTCCAGATATGGAACATTTCTTCTTTTAACTTTTACCCTATAGAAGATGTCTATGGATAAAAAAAAAAATCTTGAGAGAAAGCCTTTTTTTCTCCCCCCAAAGTCTCATTTATGCAGCAGGCTTTTTTTTTTCCCCAGCTATATCCAGATATCTATGACCAAAGGAGAGGCAGAGATTCCCTAATGTTTAACCAGATATCTATGACCAAAGGAGAGGCAGAGATTCCCTAATGTTTAACCAGGCTCGTGTCTTTTAGCATGGAACAGGCAGAAGTGCCACCAGTGAGGGTCAAGGGGAGCTTTCTCAGAAGGGCTGGGGGCCTTCCTTGCCTTCCCACCCACCAAGATGTGATGGATGTTACTGTGGAAGATGTTAATATCACCTTTGAAAATTGGCAGCTGAACAATGACTAGACAGGGAAACCAGCTGGGACAAATGGCACTCAGAGTGCTACCAGTGGTGTTAAACTCTCAGAACAGGAAAAAAAAAAAAAAAAAAAAGCTTGGCTGCCATAGATGCCCACCAAAAACAATACTGGGTCCCTCCACAGTTCTCTCTGGAGTCCTGAGCAACTTATTTTAATTCTTCTTCCTTATTTAATTCTTCTACCCTATTTTCCTTTTCTCACTTTATCTGACCCTGCAAATCACCCAGTTCCCCTGGGGAAATCTCTGCCGTGTTTGGCCACCAGCTGGGCAGATGTTTTCTCTCTGCTCCCCTTAATGTCACCCAGTGTAGTGGGTGCTCTGGGGGACGCTGCCTGGGGCTTGGAGACAGTGTCCAGGGGATTGGGAATGGTGAGAAGCAGGTGAGGCACAGCTCCTTTAGAAGATGTTTTGCTTCCACCAGGAGAGGGAGAGTGGGAGCTGTTGGTCTCGGTTTGCTTCTCCTGGAGAGGAATAGACTTTGCTCTCCAGACGTTGCTCTTTGGAGCCTGTGTGTGAAAGGTAGCACCTTCCAGACTCAAGAAGCATTCTGCATTTTTTCAGTTATCTGCTTGTGAAATTTTCCCTTTTTTTCTTTTATGAGACTGTTTTTACAAAGACAGCAGAGCCCCACATACAGAACCTTACCCTGCTTCTGTTTTATGAACACCTGGGCATAATTAGGGCATATAGAATCCACTATGTACATATGCCACAGGCATCACCTTTCAGCCCATGCTTATTGAATAAAACAGGTCAATGCATTCAGAAGCTGAGAAATGTCCCTCTGGTCCAGGGTGTCCATCCAGCCCCAGACTCTGCTCCAGAAAGTGGAACAGACTTGTCTTGAGGCCTCAGCTTCTTTTACAGCCCCTTCCTCCAGCACCCTCACTTCTCATCCTTTTGTTAGGGGGTACATCTCTCAAGGATGCATTTGCATCCTTGAACTTGCAAATCTCTTTTTGAGCCTGCAGATACAGCATCAACAGCATCCTGTGACAGCAAGTTCACCAACTGTGCCTGTAGTTTTTTTCAGCTTTACACTGATCTTCTCTAGCATTGTATACCCCCAGATTCTGGTGGGTGTTTGGCTGCCACTCTCAGTCAAAGGCTTTGGAAACCCATCAGTGATGGCTCAGTGCACCTCAGTGAGTCTGACTGTGCTGACTGTGCCTGGGAGCACAGCTGGGTACCACAGCCCCCCCAGCCTGCCCCTCTGGGCCGTGCTGTTCCTTTGGCTCCCCAGGATCAGTGTCTGGTCCCATCACTTTACCACCTGTTTCTATTTGACCTCATCCCTCTTCTTACCTCAATGAAAGTGACTTCACTTACTTTCCTTTACTCCTGTTAACTCTTTACTCTGTGTTGCCTTTCTCCTTCCAATTGCTCCAGCTCTTCCAGCTGATCCAGTGCAGACTGGCGGACATGGGGAGCTCCCCAATATCTTCAGCTGTAAAAGCAGCCACAAAGTTATCACTGACTTTCTCTGCTATAGCATTGTCCCCATCTGCTGCTTCTATATCCTTGTCATCAGCATTCCCACTGATTTCCTAGCTGCCTTTGTGGCTTTGGTAAATTTAAAGAGCCTCTTATCAGCAGCTAGAGCATCCTTGGCAAGGCAATTTAAAGGTCTTATTTTTAGCCCTGTTTCTTTCCTGTTTAATTGTGACCTGACATGTTTTATGGGTTTCTTTGTTCTTAGACCACTTTGGGCTTTTAGTGTTGGGTTTGGGGATTATTTTTTTTTATGACAAGTTGCTATAAAAATCAGTGTTTTCAGCTCACACCTCAAAACCTGGAGAGGTCAATTTAATGCTGCTGGGAACCCTTAGTAAGCAAAACTACTCCAACTCCCCCCATCAGCATTGAAACAGAGAGCATTACTGCGGTAAAACTAAAAGACTGAAGGATAGGAAATTTGGATAAAATAGCAATTGATGACTTTGCAGTTGCCAAACTTGACAAATGACAGTCCTCCTCTCACAGGAGTGACAGATGAGGCAGCACTAGGCTTGCCTTGCTGTAGATTGTGGATTTTGAACCACAAATTGCCAGCAGGATCCTCTGTCTCTGGGTTGTACCAAGGTCCAGTCACCTTCCTGAGCCTGGGGTGAAGTTGAGGTGGTCTCCCCAAAACCTGCTAGGAACAGTCATGTTCACCAGGGCTTCTGCCTGGATCCCTTCAACCCTCACTTGAGTGAGTTTTCCCAAACACTCTCCATACCAGGAATTTCTGTTGGGAAGCCATTCCTACCGTGGAGGTGAAAACTTCTTGCTAGAGGAGAGGCTCCTTTTCCCTTACCCCTGTCCCTCCTGTTGGAAGGAGTGCTGTCATTCACCTTGAAAACAGCTAGCCATCAAACTCAAGCTACACATGAAGTGAAAATCAAGCCTCTTGGTCTGCAGTGGTATCTTACCTTCATTGTTCACTTTTACTTGTTTATGCCTCCAGCTTGGCACATCACATGCATGACCTGTGTAAAAACAGTCTCCTAAAGGAAACAAGGGGTGACTTCCTCCGACAGGCAACCAGAAGAAATGCAAAGTTCTTCCTGCTTTCAGGCTTTCCTGCTTCAACACTAAAAAGGTGCTGTGTTCAGATGCAAGTTTGGATGCTGGGCTTTGCTGGGGAACGTGTGGATGCAGAGGTTTAGCTCTTTTGAGGTCAGTTTCAGGTATAAGCAGTGCTAACAGCAACAGGCCTGATCACCCCACCCATTCTTACCCTGCTACCCCATAACATTCTTGAAGTTCAGCTCCTCTAAGGCAGCTGCCCAGACCCAGCTCCTCTAAGGCACCTACCACACCCCTCCCCTCCCACCCCAAATTGCTTGAATATGCTTGGGTATATCTAAATAAATGTAGAATGGCATATGACTGAAGCTATCCCAATATTCCCAAGCAAGTATGTGTTATAACTCTGTCCCAGCTCCTTTAGCACTGTTTAGCACACCCTGTGCAGGCATGCCAAGCAATTACACTCTCCAGAGTGACTTTTGGTCTAGGATAAAAGTTGGTGGCAGACTTGAGTGGCAGCCTCTTCTCACCTGCTCTGCAGGTGATGTACCAGCAGGACACTGCTTCTCAAGGACACACTGCACCTCAAGGAAGAGGATGGATGGGAGAACTCAGGGTGCAAAATGAGTTGTGGCAGATCACTGGAGCTTCTCCGCCTGCCTGCAGGCATGTCCACACTCACACTGACAGCGAGGACCCAACTCAGCTCCTTTCCTATGCCCAGCTGGATTTTGAAGGATGGGCAGCTGAAACAAAGCATGAGTCAAGAAGCAGCAGTCATAAAACTCAATAAGGAGCTATTTTCCGTGATCACATTTCCCAGAATAGTCACACATTGCTAATAGACAAACAGAAGTGAAATATCTGGGAGTTTGCCCTTTCGGTACAGAATTCCAGTCCAGATAAAAGAACTGTGGCAGCCTTTGAAATGCTAAAAAGGAGCAGGCTCACAGTGGTATCTGATAGCCCCTCCCCAGCACGGGCTAAATGAGAACTGGTTGCAGTTGCAGATATTAGCTTTGAGTTAGAGCAATGAAAATTCCTCTGCAGTTAAATGAGGCAAACACCTGCCTATTTTTGCTGCTTTTATTACCAGTGATAGCACATGTCAGGATATCACAACCTCAATAAAGTTTTACTGCATTAAAGTTTCTTGTTCAGTGTTCAGCTGCATTTCCAACCTCTGTTGCTTTGCAAAAAAATAGGAGATAACACTTAAAAGCCTTTCCACATGCCTCTGAGCAGGTTACTGTTACACGTATTTTATGTATGGAGCCAGGCAATTTACCTCAGTGAGAGACCATGACCATTCCAGTGGGCTGTTAACATTGATATGGAAAAACCTTTTTATTCAGCTCCATGTGAGCCCAAGTTTCAGTCTGCCATATGAAGATTGGGAGGAGGAGGCATCCAAGCAAAAGTAGCCAGCTGAATGAAACTGATCTTCATGACTTTTGGCCAGTTTCTGCCTTTATCACATCCATTTTCCAGTGTCTCACCACATGCAAACTTACCCGGAGTGGAGTCTGCATGGGATTAACAGAGTGCTGCAGACAGCAGAACCTTTTCCTGCTGCTGAAAAGTCAGAGAAAAGGGGGAAAGAAAAGGACTGAGCAGAAGGATTAGAAGCTGGGAGCATCTCCTTCACCCAGGTTATCATGGAGACACACAGGGCTCAAAGAAAAAGAAGGGGGCAGCAGGCATGGTTGGGGGGGCACTCATTAAATTGTTTGGGGAGGGAGCTTGTCCAGCTTGCAGGGTTTTTCCAGCTGGAGGAAGAATGGATCTCTCTGCCTCTTCTGGGAAGTGTAGCCACCGTGCCTCACTTTGCTCCTCACAGGACACTACTCTGAGAGGAAAAGGCAAGAAAATAAGAGCAAATCCCTCCCCACCCTCTGAACAGGGCATCATGAGTAGTTAAACCCAGCTAGCCCTGCTCCCATGGAGCCACGCTGAGTGTGCAGAGATGCACACAGATGGTGGGGTTGGCTGAGGCCACCAGAACCTGGTCTCTTACAGACCCTGCCAATGCCAGACGCTGTGCAGCCAGGTGACAGCAGCAAAGGGGACAGGAGTGAACTGGAAGAAGGAAATAATGAAACCTCAGAAAAACAACAGAGAGAAAACAACACCTTTTCTGGCCAGGCTACTTCTGAGAAAGCAGGGCCTACCTTCTTTTGCTGCAGAAGCCACATGAGAAAGATCATGTGGGGCTAAAGACTGTTCAGGTCCCAGCTTTCAATCAATTGACTGGCAAGTGGAAGCTGGTTTTGAGCATGGAGAGACTGGAAACAAGCATGGACATCCTGGTAATCTCTGCAGCCACACACAGTGTTCTCTACCACTGACCCCCAGACTTGTCGTTTAAGCTGAAAGACACTTCTTTTCATCTGGGCCATTCACAGCTGCCATCAGACAGAGCAGCTTGTCCAGCATTTTCAAAGGAGATCCAGCTGCATTAACTACCCAGTTCCCCCCAGATGTAGCCACTGAATATCAGTGCCAGTCTCACAGCAATAAACATTTTAACTTCATTAATTCTTAATAACATTTCTGAACTTCTGAGTGAAAGCTGGGTGCTGATGTAACTAGTCTGTGTACACTTGTGTGTAAACTCTGCACAAATTTTAACATAAAATAGTCTCTGGAGTTTTAAAGAAAACCCCACTTAAATCACTGAGAGGAACATAAGAAAGCCTTGGTACTGAGAAAAAATAATCTTTAATAGGAAAAGTTAATCTGCATATATAAAAACCAAAACACAAAATACAACAGAATTAAATGATGCTTTAAATGATTGTAATCTATAAATATATGTACATATGTGTGCATATAAGTATTTTGTATTACTATAATGTTAATTCCAGTCAACAGATAATGCACACTCAGTAAAATACAGTAAAATATAAATTCATTTACAGACAGATTTTTTGACTGTATGTAAGAAATTTAAAAAAAAGACCCAAACACCAAGCTTATTATCATTCAAACATAAAGACTGCAAAAGAAAACGAAAGCTAACACTTTTCACAGGAGCTAAAAATGTAAAATCAATGCAGTTTTGCAAGATGAAGAATAGTGTTTGTTTGAAGATATTCTATCTTGTCACTGGATTGGGAAGGAAGGCTGTGGAAAAGGTGAGACAAGTGCCTTTGTCTCACACAACCCATGTCAGCAGAGATCTGAACAGAATGCTTTCAGATGGGAAATATTGGCAGGTTGAGAAGGGTGAAAAGACCTGTATCTAATAAAGTAAAGTGAAACAGGTCAGGTTCTCATGAAAAAGAGTTTTCATCTGGCCAAAGCCATAGTTCTAATTAAGTGAGCACAAATCCAAGTGAAGCTCTGGGTAGTGATATTTTTCAGCATCACACATATTTTCTGGACCATCTTCCAGAACTGAAAACCAGCGGTGTTAAAATCGTGGAATCTTGTGTACATTCACTCTCTTGCCAATGTAATGGCCTCATCGAAGCAGTCTAATGTTTATTGAAACACAGTAGTTCTTTTAAAAGAAATCCTCTTCTTCTCCCTACTCTCTAACATTTTTCCCTTATTTCAAAGTTGTCCATGATCTCTTTCAAGCAGGAGTCTTCCTCTAGAAAATCTTGAGAGAATCTGGGGGTTAAGGAAGTTGTTGTCTCTTCTGCTGAAGTAACTGCATTGGTGAGAGGCTGTGAAACTCTTTGCTCTGACCCAGTGCTGTGGTGGTTGTCCATCCTTCTGCTGCTCTGGTCACTCAGTATCTGTTCTGTGATCTAAAGCCCCTAGGCTCCCGTGATGCTTCATACTACAGAGAATTTTTAGACAAGAAAAGAAGAGAAATAAGGACTCACAAAGATCATCAAGTCCAACACTTGCATGAAAGGCCTATACAGGCTTTGATCCAACAACATTGGTGTTATTAACACAAACTGAGCTAATCTCAAGCCTCTGCTTCCTCCACAGCTCCCTTGCAGAATTCAAACAGGCTTCTTTTTTCTTTTTCTTTTTCTTTTTTTTTTTTTTTTTTTTTTTTTTTTTTTTTTAATTCAAACAGGCTTTTTTTTTTTTTTTTTTTTTTTTTTTATGACATGCCTTCCATGTAATGACACACCTCTGCTGACCAGGCTCCCCTGAGCCACAGCAGTGCAAAAACTGTTCTGCATTATTTCTGGCACTTCACACCTTTCCCCTCTGCAATGCTGCAGCAGCTGCAGATGCTCTTGCTGTGAACGAGGCAGCAGCAGCCACGTGGGAGGACACAAACCCCTGGGCATCAGCCCCAGCTTAAAGTGACTGTGACTCTTGCATGAGGCTGCAGCTGGGAGGTGCCACTGCTGCACCTGTTGACTCTACAGCAGCCTGAAAGAAGCTCAGGTGGTAGCAGCCTCTGATGCTTTCAGGTACACCTGTGCTGAGGGATGAGTTTGGCCAGTGCAGACAAATATCCTATGACCAGCAGACCACTGTGCAGCCAAGCTCTTGCTTTCACCCTTGCTTTTCACATACCTCTCCTTTGGTTCAAGGATTACTACTGGGGCTTTAGGAAGGTCTTTATGAGTGCTGATCTCTGCATTGAGGAAGATTTCTATACTAAGACAATTTTGTTCAGATGCAGCTACAGTTGTTTGGGTGCCTTTGTACTACTTTGGCCTTCTAGGCCAAGAGAGGATGTACAGAGGGGAGCTCAGGTTCCAACAATGCCTGCAGCCCACAATGCTGCTGTTCAGGAATTGCATTCCCACAGGACTGTGTGAAACACTTACCAAATCATCAAAATCCCTCTGTGAAAAACGATCTCTATTTGTGGAACGCATCTCATAGGGGTTGTTTGGCTGATATCCTGGGTTTGCATGGCCAGAAGTGGTCTGGACCCTGGGGAACATGCTTGGTCTATTATCAGAGGTATTTGTGTCAGAATACTCTGGCTTTATCAGGCTCCTCTTCTCTGGATTTTGTTTGTGTTTTGCTCTTCAGAGGAGATGAAAGAACAAAGGAGTTTTTAAAAGACTGTTTGGAATACTTATTAAGTCCAGCTTACTGATTTATCCACTCCCACCTTATTTTGAATGCTCAGTCCCATTCTGAAGCATGCAACAGATTTTTACAGCATACCTAGTGCAAACCCCTTATTATGAACACACAGCAATGCAGTTTCTGTTCAACTGTAAGAAATATTCTTACCTGACTGAAATAATAATGATTGCTATCACTAAACTCAGGATAACGGCTCCAAGCACTGTGCCCACTATTATAAGGATGAGTTCACTATCTAGGGGAAAAAAATCAAGAAATTAATAACGCACAGTGAATATTGAAACACAAGGGAGGGAGGGAAGGGAAAGGGAAAGGGAAAGGAGGAATTTATTTCCGGGCTCTTGGTGCTTACAACATTTTGTGGACACAGAAGGATATAAATTAAGGGTCTGCATTAAAGACCATCTCTATGGATGGTTATTTTGACCTCTAATTCCTAATACTATGCACTGAAAGGTTTTACACATAGTTGTAGGTGAGGGACAGGCACCCTGGGAGGATGTAGGGTTTGTTTAATGCTAAATTGTATAGTTAGGTGACAAATAAACTCTTCCCATGCCCTAGGCACATAAGGTAACAGAGAAATTTCACTTTTTTCCCCCCTAACATTTTCCTTCTATAAATGCAGAATGGTGGCATCCCTAAAGGCTACTACTTTTTTGTTGTCTCAGAACAATTAAGCATTGCTAGGTATTTTTCAAGACCATGATTAAAAATCATAAATTCTTATACTTACTGTCACTGCATTCCTCCCCAGAGTAGCCCACTGAACAACTGGAGGAGAGAAAAAAGGAAAGGGGGAAAAAAAGAAAAGGTCATCTTTAGGATCCCTTTTAATCTAAACCATTCTATGATTCTATGATCACAAAACAGTAGTGTATTTCCCCCTTTTGTCAGCAATTTCTCCACAAAGCATGTTCATTACAGGTTTCCTCTTTAACCCTATCTTAATGTTAAATTATTTACTTTCATTAGAGTGAAGCAATCTGAGATTTTCAGAGTGATTGGTGAACTCAGCACTCAAAGTTTCAGGTTCCCAGTCTGAAAAATGTCAAAAGGACCTAATTTTTCTAAAGAACTAAACTCTGCACATCTGAGGCACTTGGAATTGCCATGCAATGTCTTTAATAAAAGCTTCAGTAGAAGGTCTATAAGGACTGGCAACTCTATCTTTCTCCCATAGTAGTTGCCTATATTTAAAATATATCAACTTTATGGTAAGAAATGTTCAAATTGCAGCGGTAATAACTATAAAAAGAACTGAATTAATGGATATAGGGTGTCAGTCGCTCTGTTTATCCACCAAGGCAGACAATCAGTCACTCACTCAGCCTCACCAGCAAACACTCTTCTGTTCTGATCCTGAGCTGACAGAAATAATTTCAGAAAGAAAACCAAGCAGGAATAGCATAGGTCTAAAAGTTATCAGGAAACTCTGATACCAGTGCAAATACTCCAGGGATTGGAGGCACGTCTTGCTCTGATGCCTGTTGCTTACTAAACACTTCAGCACAGCAGTTCCCATGGCTCAGCCACGCTGTCAGAGCAGTTTGTGTTTATGTGGTGAAGGACTTTATCCTCTCCACTGACTCATGGGTGACCTTGGGTCTCCTTGCCTTTCCTCCAAGGTGTTATGAGTGCACACAAAAGACTAATGCCAAGGAGTAAAAACGCCACAACTTGTGACACCACGGGAGTTTGTCCACCTGCTATCCCCCTTGGGCACCTCTCTGACTCACGTAGCTGCAGCCTGTTCTTCTGGATTGCAGCTGACCCTGTGATAGATGTTCTTCTCCCCTACCTTTGCCTACAGCACAGGAATGCAATAAAAAGCTGGGTACTCACGCCACACAGTTTTCACCCTTGGTTTCAAAGTTAATCATGCATTTGCATTTTGGACCCTCTTCTTCTTTTACACAGAGCTTGTTTGCCGCAGCAGAACAGGTTTTATTGCAAGCTGTATTTTCAGGGAGAAAAACATGAGAGAATTGCAGATAGAAGAATTATTTTATTGCTCTGGAAACATACACACCCCACTCTCCTGTGCTTTAAAGCATCAGAATGGCTTTTTTTTTAGGACTGTACCTATGTAAAACAAAGACTGAAATATAAAAACATAAAATTAGAAGTAAACAGGCTATGTTTAAAACCATCCAGCTTCATCAGAAGGGAAATCTGGCTAAGCTGCATCTTCCATAGGCAAGCAGTGGCCTGAAGTTTAATCTCACAGCAGACTTGTATGGCAAACTGCATCAGTTTTAGACAGGCATGGGACCACAAAGGCCTACACTGGATCACATCTCACTGGGATTTATTGTAGCCAGATTTCATAACTTTATCATGGATTTTTTAATTATTTGTTGCTTTTCTTAAAAATCTTACATTTTAAACTTTTTTTTTACTTCTGAAGTAAGAAAATTTTAGTCTCCATAAGAAGAAAATAAGGTATTTCGAAGAAAATTAGATATATCACAGGGCTTTGGAGGATAACTAAAATAGAAACAGAGCACTCACTAAAAGACTCAAAACAAGAAAGAAAATAAAACCCTAACAACTAACAGTTCCCAAAAATGACAAAAATCATTCTTCTCATAAAAGCCTGACTAATTCCAGGTAATGCAAACCTAACTTCCAGTTCTGTCAGCTGCCTTCAAGTAACATGTAGAATTTATTTCCAAAATATGTCCTAGCAGAGAAGACTGTGAGTATAGGATTCAATTTGTTCCATCCTTTACCTGTTTAGGTTTCAATTCTTACCAGGACTTTAACAATGCATTTAAAGACTTGTCTACTCACTGGTTTCAGTGATGATTCTATCAAGTTTTAATATTTTTTTAAAACTGGAATAAAATTATAGATTTGTTCAAAGTGAAATATGAGGATGTGTTTCTATGGCTTTCTTCACAGGATGCACATTCCCTGATATCTAGAGGTCAGCCCATTTTCCCAGCACCCTTCTTAAAAAGGGATCAAGGCAGGGTAAAAGCAGGTGAGCTTTTCAGGGACAGCTAAAGAAGAGAGGTTCTTACCTGAACAAGAACGAACATCCCAGTCTGTCTTTTCAAATTCAGGTTTGCATATGCATTCTGGAAACTTGTCCCCTTGACACACTGTGGTTTTCGTATCACATTGATAAGCATCACAAGGTTTTGCCTCTTTAAAAGAGAAACAGGAAACAAACCTGAATACCCTTTCATAGAAAGCAGTGCACTTGCCCAGTAAATCATAAACCAATTATTGAGTAATTCTAAACAGGCAAAAATTGTGAGTCCTTTTTTTGGGACACCAATATTGTCGGCCTTTTTCTTCTCCTTGCTCTTTACCAGTTAAGGTACCATTTCCATCACATCTTCTGACCTTCTGTTTCTCAGCCTCCTACAACTACCTTCAAACCTTCCTGGCTCCAGTCTATGAAAAGGGACATTCTTCCCCTAAGTTCATATTCTGAAAATGTTCTGACTCACCTTAAAAAAAACCCTACAGAAAAAACCCATAACTATTCTCCTCGGTTTTTCCACAACAGAACTGTGAGACCCAGATCTCATACAGTTCTAGAGAGGTATAAACCTTTATGGGCATGCAGCTCGTTTCACGAGCAGCATCAGTCTCCTGTTTGTCCAGCGTGTTGCTCTTCAGATCCATGTTCTTGTGGTGGGAATGGTTTAAAGACCTCAGTGCCTGGCATGCTGTAGAGGGATGTGACTGCCCTGGTGCCTTGGGAGCTCTCAGTAGTTTCTTATTTCCTTCTCACAGCTGAGGTGGATACAGTCACCTTCAGAGACCAAACTCAGGCTTTAAGCCCTGAAATGGACTCATAATTATTAGCTATGCCTTTTAAGAAATAGGAACTTATATTTTTAAGAAAAAAAAAATCTAAAGAGAGGAAAAAAATTTCTTATTTTAATTAGAAACTCTTTCTCCCAGTATTACACCTTTAATAATGCAAGATTTTACTGGTTTAGATCAACAAATCCCTTAGCTCAGTAGCTAATCAGGGAGCCTTCATTTCAATTACCTCAATGGCTTATTATGGGAGAAGTCTAAAGAGAGTTTCATCCTCTTTTGCCAGTAAAATACTGGCTTATTCTCAGAACCAATATATATATATGTATATATTATCCTGCTTTTTCCCACTTCTTATCACTCAGCAGGTTAAAACCACCACACCATTGCTTATCAGGGAATAAATATTTTCTTTGTCTTCTTTACACAGGAAGAAGGAAGCCTTAATAAGACAAAAGAGCCTAGCACTGAATGGTTGAATTTTCAAAATTACCCAAGATTGAACTTTCAGCTCCTTAAAATCAACCAGGCTTATGATTTGATGGACTCCTATGCCCACAGAAATCTTCCAACCAGGTTTTAAGAACTTTAGTTTCTGCTGATTAATTATTTCTCTAGCAAGAAGTTACATACCATTATAAACAGAGACAAAGGCCTGGTTGGTTTTTTTTATTTCAGCTTTTACTGCAATCTTAACTGTGTCCTCATCTTCAGTTGTGTCCCACGTGAACAGGTTTGTCACTATTACATTCAGTAAAGGAGCATTTCTGCTTTCACTTGAAGGTCTGCAAAGGACAGATAGTACCATTTTAAAGTTTCTCATAATCCATATGGATAGCAAGCTAGATGCAAAGATGAGAGAAAATTTCTGGCAAATCTCCCTCTCTCCCCCAGCTTCTTTCTTCCCATAATGTAGGTAGTTGCCAAGAGGCCTGAAAATGAGCGTAAGTCATGCTCAGGAATACATTAACAGGCATCTTTTCAATCGGTCCAGGTGTAAATAGGTAGCTACTGGATTTAATGCTAACAACATTGCTCCTTTGTGTGCTGTTGACACACAACTGACATTTTCTAACTGGGTTAGCCTCAAGCCAGCTGCAGTGTGGAGAACCTCATCTGTTAGACCCTAACTTTCACATGCTTCCATCAGCCTGTGCTGTCATCCAACATGTGGAGAACCCACCCTGAAGCGTGGTGAAGATAATTCAGGGTATGACCACAATGAATACAGAAGGGTCTGTTTGCAATGTAGAGGTATCTGCAAACTACACACTGTCTAGGTAGAGTTCAGCTCTCAGCAACCTCCCTGGTGTGAAGTGGAGAAAGCAGTGACTTCCCTGCTCTTCAGCTAAACCTCATGCTGCCAGGATGTGTACACAAATAGCCTGAAGTGGCAGATTGCTGTAGTTCCTTGAGGTGTTACTGTGCCCCATGTCATGGCTGCTCTGCTGGAAGTTACTGCCCCCACAACTCTGTTAGAACAACATTCTGCTTAGCTGCTTAATCCCTGGGGTGCACTGAAAGGGTTGACACAGTACCAGCATGACACTTTTTGCTTGATGTGGGTTAGGAAACATAGAAAAGCTGGCAGAGCTCTGGGGACAGTAACCTGTAACAGATGGAGATGGGGAAGCAGGGACATCTCACAGGGTCTAGATAGACCAGCAAGGGACTTATGCCCACAGCTACAGTCACCACAACCCATTCAGTAGCATCTTTGCTCAACCTGACTTCAGGAGACACCAAGAAATGCACAATAAATGCATTTTCTGTGCCTCTTGTAACAAGGGTGTTTTTTAAATTAAACTGGGACTTCAAGCTGGGTAGCACTCCCAGTGGCCATAGGAGCCTCAGAGTTAACTGTTAGAATTTCAGACATGTCAGATATCACAGGGACTGCTAGTTACAGCACAGTGCTGTATTCTACATGGGGCTAGAAGCAGGACATCCAGTGTGGGGCTGCCTCAGCCAGCCCATTTCACAGACACATTGGGGTAAAAATGGGGCCAGCATCCCTGTGTTATGGGGAAGCATTCTGAGCTGAACTCATCCCATATCTTTTATTGAACTGAGAACTTAATGGGAAACAGATTAAAATAAGGTATGTGGAAGTATGTACTGTGCAAAAAATGAACGGCAAACTTACTTAATTTCCACGATGACAGTTTCTCTATAGGTATTTTTTTCTTTGAAGGCTTTTTCAAACTATAAAAGATAAATAAATTGAAGTTCAAGGCAAGCAGAAACATAGACCAAAATCACATGAACCATTGAGGCTTCAGTGGTAAATTTTTAATACAGAATATTCTACTATAACTAGAAATAAAGCAAGGTGATGTGGTAAATCCAGCAGGCAAGGTGTTGCAGAAGGGGAACAGTGGGGTGGTGCTGTAGAATATGGAAGAACAGGGAATATGGGAGGGCAGTGGAGGGATGGAGAATGAACCTCAGGCAGTGCATTAGACTTAACTGGCTGATAGTTACAGATACCCCTGTGCAAACTCATTGCTTAGGAGGGTGTCTCCACAGCACCAATCCATGTACAAGTAGGGGGAAGAGGGAGAAGTCGACCTCCTCACAGATGGCACCTGTCCCTGAGAGGCAGTGAAGTGGGATCATCAGGGGCTGATCTTGTGGGAAGAAGCACTGATGAAAGCATTGGGAACTGAACAGGATCAGAAGAAAAGTCACTGCTCTCCCTCATCCCATGTGAAGCAGGGAATAACCAGTGGAGGCAGCTGCCTTCAACCGCCACAAAAGAAGGAGGCACCATGAGAAGAGATCAGATCAATTCTAAGGTCTAATTCAACTTAAATGAAAGATAAACTATCCATCTTTCTTTGTAATAAAATTCAAATTATTTTCTAAGCTGTTTTCACTTTTGCATCCTATTATGTATCCATTTTAGTCCTACATATAATGCTGTTCTGTAGCCATATCATGAAAAAAATGCTGGACAAAAATTTGAGAAAATATTTTTTAACATTCTGGAGGAACAGCTTTTGGTCACTTTCTGATACAATATTCATAGTAAGCAATATAATAATATGCAGAAATTGATAACCATTTTTGATGATTCCTGATTAACATCTGGTGAATATTTTTTAATCAGAAATCTGGTAGAGTTGCATATCTATTCTTCCTTACTGCTAGAAGGAGAAATAAGCAAATCCACTTGTTTCAACATAGCAGTATAAATTAAACTGGTCATCTTATTTCTCCAGAAAATCTATTACTGAATTTTATGTATAACCATAGAATTATAAAAAATGTGTAGTATCCATTTCACTAATAACATTAAAATAGTAATACTGGCAGACTTATGGAAGAGGCTTATTTTTCAGCTGGACAGCCATTCAGAAAAGTTTGTGCTGGATGGAGTCAATAATGTTCTTTAAAAAAAAATGAAAGTTGTTAATTTTTACTCATACCACTGAGTATTATTGAGCCTTCAGCTAACAGCAGAGATCAGAAACTCAATAGGCTGGAAAGCTTCACTCAGCTCCATTGTTTCTGGAGAGGGAATGGTGAAAGATGCAGAGCAGTTTATGTGAGAACTCCCCAGAATAGAAGTGGCACTAAAAATGCAGATATTACTTTAGAGATTCCCTTCACTTCAGCAAGAGCCATGCATGTGCTCATCTGAGGACAAAGTTCAAATCTTTTATAAGATTTGAAACTAAACTAATGTGAAGCATTCTTTGAAAGAAGTAGACCTCTTGTAGAGTGGAACTTTTGTAGGCCCCACATTACAGAGAGTGTGTGTCCTCTCTGTCTGCATGACATCCCATAAAGCATCAAATATATGTGGGGAAAAAAACATTGTCACTCACAAAGTCTGATAAATTTTTGAACAAGTCTTGATACTCCTTGGAATTGACAGCTTGAAGACTAATACTGTAAGATGCTTTCACTTCAACAGTTGCAGGGAATACTTGCCCTGGAATGAGAACAGAAATTGTAAATTAGAAAGCATTCACCTTAGAGTTCTCCAGCCTTCAGGGATGGGGAAATACAATGCAGAAAAAAAAGTGGTGCTGTTCTTCATATATGGGAGGGATCAGTAGAGGACAAATCAATTTAGTCACAATGGGGATGTACTTTGGCTGCCAGGGAAGAAGGCAGGATCCTGGGCCCAACCAATCTGTCCTGATTAGGAAACTGAATAACATTAAACTGTCAGCATGGCCTGGAGCTAAAAGACTCTCTTCGAGGTGTTACAGGATTTAGGGAGAAAAAGGTATATTAAAGACTCCAAATGTGCAGCTATTAAGCAGCTAATGTGGTCCACTGTGGTTTACAGAGAAAGTAATTCAGAATTGACCTGCTTCTTAAGCTTCACCAGTAAATTTGAGAATCCTACTTGCTGATCCTTAAATAAGAATCCCTATTTTCTCACGTGCTTGGCCTTCAGAAGCATTTCAGAGATCCATTTCAGCAGGACTCTGATGAGCAGTTTAGCAATGGGGAAAATCAATCTGATTGTTCACAGGTCTTTTTAAGTTTGGTCCTTTTTAAATCATTGTCATTAATATCGATGCCAGGTTTACACTTGCATTTTTTCCTGCTTTTCACTCATTTTAATCTCCTGCACCACGACAGAGAATTCACCTTCTTTTCCTAGAACATTAACCTCTTTGGCTGACACTGTTTTGTGAGATAGTAATCTAGGTAGGAGTGGTTGTCTGCAAAGCAAGAAAAAAGACTCAGCAGTCACTTTCCCAGACTGCTTGTGTTTTCAATTGTAACATGAAAACAAGCTATATGGGAAGCAAAATTCACCTGAGCAGGTAACTAAAAGCATTGGTACCCTTCTGCAACTCACCTCCGTCACAGTTCTTATTGCTGTCGTTGTAGTAGAATCCATATTGGCACTCACAGGTATAAGTGCTATTTAAAGAAATACATGTAGCCAAATTTCTTCCACAAGGATCGTCATGGCAGAAGTCCACTAATACCAAGATGAAAGATATTGACATTAGGGTTTCTTTGAATTTCTGCAATAGCCAGTTCATATATAAATAATTCATACATTGAATAGTTCATATATACTTCTCCTAAAGGAATCTATCAGGTATGTTTTAGAGAGTATAGATGCAATTGCAGAGCATACAGATATATCCAGCTTGTTTAATGTATAGTAACTGTTTTCCCTACACAATCTAGCAGGATATCACAGTGAGGACACGGAGTATGGCTGAAATTCATTATCTGTCATATTGAGCATTCACACTTCAACACTACTTAATACAACTAAAACCAAATCAAAGAAAGAAAGTATATCAAGGCTTGCCAAGACCAATGACTGTTAGAAAAAGACAGACAACAATAGCCTGTGTGTCTTTGATACTGCACTGGTACATACGTGCCTTATTATGACAGTGTCATTGCACAGTCAGCTACTGCAGACACATTAAAATGAGGGGTCCAAAGTGAATCGTAATAGTATATTTTCTCAGAGTAATTATATATATTCTGTACAGTTTTAGAGTATGTATTTTATATCTATACATAATTTAAGAGGTTAATAAGTAATTAAAAGATATATTTCCATACATCTTATCTATCGGATGGTAATTACAGTTCACTTCCAAGACATCAAATTCTGTTTTTCACCCTGCCTAGTTTTTCACACTTCACTCCATAAGTACATTCTCAGAGATGAGACATTTTCTGTGAAATGGGTAAAAAAATAGGAATGCTAATTCATACCCTAAAAATAAAAACACTTAATGAATTTTATTTTCCTATAAGGTTCATTTCCAAATATTTTTTCCAGAGAACCTAGTGAAGCCAAATTATTTTTCCTGATGAAAAAGATCCCAAACAGAAAGCAACAGGAAGTCCGAACTCCTCCAAACACACTCCACTTGCAGCAAGGGCCCTCAGGAAAGAGTGGTGGGGAAATGCAGCATTAAGTGGGGACACTTTACCTACACTGGAAGGGCCAATTGGGATGGAAGACAATGGCGTATGGAGAGCTCTTGGGACAGACACTTGCACGGTTCCTCAGAGAGGGTTCCTGGTCCCAGCTCCACGCCAGGGTGTGCCCCAGGTGTCTCCCTGCCGGTGCTCTAACAGCCTCAGGAACAACTCCCTGCAGGGCTTGGTAACAGGCTTGCCCTGGGCTGCCTTAGCATGGATCAGTTTGTATCCAGGCCTAGTGCAAGAAGCAATGGCACCAAGCACGAAAAGAGCAGCCTCCTCAAATGTTCCAACACACATTCCCCTTGCAGAAAAGACCAGCAGGGAAAGAGGGAAATCTGGAAGTTATTTATGGCCGGGATCTGGGTAACTTTGTCTTCTGTGGGAGGAGAACTCGGGGAAACCCAAGCAGGTGAACTGCTCCCTGCATGGCTATCTGCAGTGCAATCCCTGAAAATTGGGTACTCCAAGCTGTCCCCAGAACGTGCAGCCTGAAAGTTTTGCTCCTTACCTGTGGATGATGAAGTTGTTGATTCTGATGGTTTTGTAGTTGTTGACTCTGCTGGTTTCGTACTTGTTGACTCTGATGGTTTTGTAGTTGTTTGAGAACCGGACTCTGATGAAGAGAAGGGAAGAGAAGAGACCTGTCAGCACTGCTCAGCGCTGTCTGTTCAAAAAGCCTTGGGGAATTCTGTGTGTGTGGGCCAGCCACAGAGAAGGCAAATGCTGGTGGACCCTTGTGGGGCTGAGTGGCCAAAGCCCTGAGCACCCCTGCCCACCCTCTTGGCTCTCCCTGCCTGAGATACCTCCCTCATCTGATGTGTCCCTGTCCCCTTGTCCCCCAATGGCAGTGCTCAAACCCAAGGATGACCTCACACACACTGTAGTGTCCCCTGCTTGATGGCCACAGTTGTGGTGGCCAAAGCTGTCACTTCCAGCAGCAACCAGCCTCAGGCACAGCTCCCTGCAGCATGTGCTCAAAGCATTCCCCTGGGCATCACTGCAGGGATCCCCTTCTATCCGGGTCTGATGCAGGAAGTGAAGGTCCCAAACACAACAAGTGCAGCCTCCTCAACTCTTCCCCAATGCTTCCTCCTTGCAGCAAAGAGCAGCAGGGAAAGAGGGACATGTGGAGGGTATTCACAGCCTTGATCTGGGCACCTTAGTCTCCCCTGGGAGTGGATCATGCAGGAAGCTCTGTGGGGGCTGCAGAGCTCCTAGGGACTGTTCCCAGAAGGGGCTGCCTGAGGGCTTTGCTCCTTAGCTGTAGGTATTGAGGTCAGTGTCACTGTTGTGCTAGCAGATGTTGCAGCAGTAGTTTCTAATCCAGGGAAAAGAACAGTAAGGACAGCACTTAGGGAACCTTCTGCAGGCAGGACAACTTATGCACAGATAAGTGCATGGGGACCTATGTGTGGCTGAGCAGCCACATGTCTGGGCAGCCTTACCTTGCCCTTTTGTCAGTGCCCAGGCCTCGTGTACCATTGGTGTTATTTTTGTCTCACACTCCTTCCCTCACACCCTGCTCTTGGACTCCTCCTTACCAGAGGCAAGTCTGTACCCTCCCTGCTGTTCTCCTCCACGTGACTAATGCTGAGTTGTAGGCCCAGCACACATTTCTCCCTGCAGCACTGGCAGTCAGAGCAGGCTCTGAGGCATCCCATCCATAGGCACACAGCCTCTGCACTCAGCACTACTGGAGCATCCTTTAAAACTCCATCCATACTCTTCCAGAGCAGTGGAAGAATGACTGCCTTTGCTAACACACACACTCCTGTGCTGTAACAGATTCATGTGGACATTGACAGCAGGCTATTTCTGTTCCAAGAATGCTACTTCTGCTGCTACATCAGCAGCAGCAGTATGTAGACCCACCAGACTGTGTGCAGACTGCACATGTGTATTACCCAACAGAGGCCTTTGGCACAGGATCCTTTGGGTGGAAGTCAGAGGCACACAGTCTTGTCCAGGGCCGGGCCACCATGATGGGGAAGGGGGTGCTGGCAGGAGGGATGGGCTCATGCAGGCCCAGCAAGGAGGAAGAGATGGGAGCTGGGTAGGCTGCCCCTCCTCAGGGTGATCCCAGCAGGAGCTTTGACCCTTCTGGTTGGGGCTACCCAGCATCAAGCTGGGAGTGGAGGATGACAGGCAGGGTCTGCTCCATGGTCCCCAGCCATGGCCCCTGAGCTCTCCCTGCTGGGCCGTACCCCAGATCCCTTCCCTGCCCATGATCCAACAGCCTCAGGAACAACTCCCTGCAGGGCTTGGTAACAGGCTTGCCCTGGGCTGCCTTAGCATGGATCAGTTTGTATCCAGGCCTAGTGCAAGAAGCAATGGCACCAAGCACGAAAAGAGCAGCCTCCTCAAATGTTCCAACACACATTCCCCTTGCAGAAAAGACCAGCAGGGAAAGAGGGAAATCTGGAAGTTATTTATGGCCGGGATCTGGGTAACTTTGTCTTCTGTGGGAGGAGAACTCGGGGAAACCCAAGCAGGTGAACTGCTCCCTGCATGGCTATCTGCAGTGCAATCCCTGAAAATTGGGTACTCCAAGCTGTCCCCAGAACGTGCAGCCTGAAAGTTTTGCTCCTTACCTGTGGATGATGAAGTTGTTGA